>JAQZBX010022023.1:0-31871 GCA_029593785.1 Cabassous unicinctus | reverse complement strand
TTGTCTTTCATACATGGCAACATCTGAACATTAGTTAGAGTTTTAAAAAGCTTTGAAGGAGCTTGCATCTCACATTAGAACATATCTAACTTTTTATTTCAATTCAATTTTAATCAATTCATTAAGCATTTATAAAGCACTTGCCTCGTGCCAGCTCCTTGCAAGGTGCTGGAATGCGGCACGGTCCAGGCTTATTCCTGGATGTGGAAAAAAAGTGTAAATAATGTGGATACTGAAATAAATACTGATAAAGCTAAAACATTTGTACATTTCTATTTTCAGCTCACATCATTCTTTTCATGGATAATGATAATGCAGAAGAAAGGGAAAAATAAGAAAATTGATTTTTAAACCCCCAAATAAAACTTTTTGTAAGCTAGGAAAGCATCTAAAACAAGGCAGAACACAAAAGAGCACTTTTGTCTGTCTTTTTATTATTATTGATATCCGTTATTTTCCTATGTATGTTTTGAGGTACTAGTCATTCAGTTGTTGAAATAACTTCTAAATAAACCAAAGTTTTGCTATTGACTGTACTTTGCTCTTCAAAAAGAGTGGCTTTTCCTAAATAGGTTTTTCTGTCTGCAATACAACTGTGTGGTGGTTTATGTCCTCATTTGGTTTGGAAAATTCCTGGTTAGGCTCGACCTGGGACAGGGCATTTTGGCTGAGTATACAATTCGAGAGATCCTTCCACCATTTCTGTTTCTTATAAGATTCCAGACTGACTCACAGTCTGAAAAGAAAACAAAAGAAAAAACTCTCAATAAACTCATGGCTCTGCTTTCTGAAGCACTTCTCTCTCTCAGTTTGGGTGAAAGACAGAGTTGGCATTAAGTCTTGTTCTGTCACTAAGTTGCTGTGTTGCTCTGACCAAAATACGTAACTTCTCTGAGCCTGTTTCCTCTTCTGTAAAAATGGGAAGTACCCATTTATTGTGTAAATTTAGGGAAAGCTCATTTACAGGTTTGATGATTATTGTTCTCTGTTGGCTTTTAGCCAGAAGTCATGGCACATGCACATATGTCACTCAGAATTATAATCAAACGTCGAGAAACCTCCCCCACAGATGTTCCTAGAAGAAAAGGGCAGATTTTCTCTTTCTAGTATGGTTTAGGAGCAGTTCTACATGAAGGCAGCAGAGTAAACTGGAACAATCTCTTATTATCCTTTAAAGTTGTATTGACCTGTCTAGTTTATCTGCTTCCCTTTGGCAAAAATTGTATCTCCCTCAATACGTTGACTCTAAGAGGAAAAGCCCATATACTAGCACCGAATGCTAGTTAAGTGCTGATTAAGTGAGCTCTGAATGTATGTATGGCTGGGCTAAAATTATTTATTCAGCCAGAGAAGAAACTAATTCACACAGTGGTGCCCTAATTGGCATCAGAGAGGCATTTCCGTAATGCCCTTAGGAAAAGCAGGAAGTTGATTAAGTAGAGAAAATGCACATGGAAATAGGAGTATAAAGAATGCATGGAAGAATAAAATGCAGTTGTTAATCACCCTCATGATATTTTTTTTCCCTGAGAAGTTACCTTTGATTTAATGCAGAACAGAGTACCTGGGAAAATTTTCAAACTGGAGTTGTCCTCGTCCTTTCCCGGCTTATTCTAAGAATCCATGGCCCAGAATTCAAATACTAAGGGAGGCAGGTAAAAAGAACAGTGGAAAACAGATGGCAGCAGTTACAACTAGCAAATTCCCAGTTGGTGGTTCTCACATTTAGAAGCGGGCATCTGTTCTTCTTCCCCACTGCAAAGTGGTTTTAACTCAGAGGTGTTAAAAATATCTAAGTTGCTGTTTTATTCATTTCTGCTATTTACTGACTTTAATGACTTACAGTATATCCAATGAAAAGTACAATGTTTACCCAAGCGGCAAGAGACTCAAAACAGAAATATGGGATGCTGTTAAAAAACCGTGTGGTCTACCAAACAGCATGCATGGCTTTATAGGTGTACCTTGCTTTATGAAATAAATGTGTGTCTTGAAATTTTGTTTGTGTAAATTGAAATGTGCTTTAATATACACCTGTGGAGCTTGATATTAAAAGAATCCTAAGAGAGTAACAACCTCTCTGTTCCTCAGTTTCCTTCTCTGCAACGTGGGAACAATAATGCCTACATTGCCAGTCTGTTGTGAAAATTGGATATAGTATTGTAAACTGTTCCTTTCTGTTTTTTTATTTTTTTATTTTTATTTTTTAAGGAGGTACCAGGGATCAAACCTGGGACCTTGTACGTGGGAAGCAGGCAGTCAACCACTTGAGCTACATCTGCAACCCCCTTTCTGCTTTTTATTTAAAAATATTTGTTCAATGTAAAAAATTTTGGAAATACCTGTAGCAAAGAAGAAGAAATTTAAAAGTTGTTAACTATTTCAAAATCCATACTCAACATTTTTAAGACTACTGAGTATTCTTATATCACCACACTGAGAAAGTGGTAAAATTAATTTATTAGAATTTTTTTCTGCTCATGAAATTTGTACTAAATAATGAGTCTACATCCAAAGGGTAGTTTTGTAAACAGAGCTTCTGAGCTCACATTCTGACTATTCTTTTTCAGTGAGACAATATTAATATTAATACCCACTAACATTTATTGAGCAATTCCTTTGTACCCAGGTACTATTTTAAGACTTTATGTAGAGTAATCCACTTAAACCTCACAACAACCCTATATATGTGGCACTATTATTATCTCTGCTTTACAAATGAGGAAGTTGGGGCATTAGATATTAAGAAATACGTCCCAGAGTACATAGGTAGTAAGTGATAGAATTACAATTAAATAAAAAATCAGGTGATCTTATTCCAAGCTATGCAGTTTAACCACTGAGCTATTCTGCCTCTCATTAGTATAGCAGTAGGAGCCCAGCTTTTGAAATGAGATGTGTTAGGGGGAGGGGTGCACTTATTTCTCACTCCTCATGTTTCCTTTCACGTGGACGGATTTTCATTTCTGGTCAATTTCTGTCCTCATATTCTCTTCTCCTTGTCCTAAGAAGATTGACATTCCATTTTTAACTGGCCATCATCACCTTAGTCCCTTCCTCTCTTCTATTTTTGTGGGATCTGCCTGTGTGAAGAGAAGATGCCTTCTCAACTGCTCCTTAGCAGTGCAAGCTTTGCCTTTGTGGGTAAAACCACTAGCTTTGGGGGAGAGGGTAAATTCAATTCGGGGAAGCATACACCAGCCTATTTTGTTGCACCTAATTCACATCCTCCATTTAGTTCTTTATCAGTAATTCGTTTGTCTGACTGATGTATATTTCTGTCAAATTTTGGCAGAGGATGAAGTGTTATTTATTGACCTTTTATAATTCACAAGGTAGACTGAGTACTTTCAAGTTTTCAATGTTTTTGTTCATGTGAACAAAAAACAGTTCCATGCCTCTGTTTCATCAGTTATAACATAGGACATGATATTTCCATCTTCTTGGGGTATTATTTTGGCTTGAGTTAATATGTATAAATGCACTGAGAAAATATTTTGGAAAAGGAAGGAGAAGAAAATCAAGAAGCTAAAGTTAAGCTTGAGATCAGTGGACTGAGGTTAGAGGGGAGAAGTGACTTTGGATACATTGAGTGCTTGTCATTTTGATTGTCCCCAGATCCAGTGTCCATGGATCCAGGTCTGACCTTTGCTTGTGCTACTTTATGTCATCCTCACAAAACCCTGTAAGATTGACATTATTTCCCCCCATTTTATGATGTGGACGCTGAGGCATGGGGAGGTGAAGTAACGTGTCCAGAGTCACACAGCTGGCAAGACGTAAAGCTGGTATTTCCAACAAGGTCCGAAGTCCATGCTCTTTCCAGGACACGGCACTGCTGATAATTGAAGTGGAACCTGGATTAGTGAGCATGGAACCAGATATCCAAGCCTGTGAGTGTGGGCAAGTGTCAAGGAGACTATTAAGTGACAGCAGAAAGATGCCTTGAATCAATTGGCAAGAGCCCTTACTGAGATAGATGGAGTAATGGTGTGGAAGTCAAGGTGAGGGAGCTATGGTTTTTTAAAGAGGAATGGTTTTTTTTTTTTTTTCCACTACAAATCCTATTTCCTCCAATACGATGTTTGAGAGTCCTTTCTTGTACCACTCTCAGCTGTTTCATGCTCTCTTACTCCCCCCTACCCTTGTGCTCTTTCTACCTTCAAAGCAATGTAGTTACTGTCTGAGGAAGACATATGGCAGCAAGGATTGCACACAGTTTAGGGGAGATTTTGATAAAGCATCTGGTCTAAGATCCACAGGGCAGTTGCTTAAAAGGTGAGGGATTTGGGAAAATGCCGTTCCATCAGGGCATCAGGTTAAAAGACTTAGTTTGCAGAATGAATTGTCTTGTGCCTGTGGTTGACTTTCTTGAGGTAAAAGGCCATTTTCTCATGGGAAATACTTGAGTTTAGTCATGACTTGAAATGGGACAGATTATTTTATAAAACTAATATAAAATGAAAGCAACATTTGTTGAGTGCCTTTTGCTGGATATTTTGACCCACATTATCTCAATTTATCTTTACAAAATCCTGAGAGATGGGATTGTTATCTTTGTTTTTACAAAAAGGAAATTGGGATGCAAAGCTATTGACTACTTTGTCCAGGGTCACCCTTGTAGTAAATGCAGAAGCTAGTGCTCCTGCCCTGCCTGTTTCTTTGCAAAGCCCCTGCTCTTTTTGCTCTTTCTTGCATGAACAAGTTTATTAAATATGAATGGGAGAAACTTCACTAGAAAGCTTTTTCCTCAAAGCAAGCCTAAGAATCCCTTCTCTGCTTGTGAGTGGACACATCAGTATGAGCTTCATCTCCATCTATAAATTATCTATAGTGTGATCAATTGTAAAACTGGCAAGGACAAACTTGGGCAAATAGCTACTCTTTACAGAAAGTGTAGAATTGGAAGGAGAACGGATTTGCACTGCACCATGAATTTTTCAAGAGAAATGTTGCAAGGGATGGAAGTCTTGAAAGATATGATTTTTTGAAAAGCTCCATATGAGAAAATCCTCCACAAGGGACATCCCTTTTACCAACTTGGCAAATTCTGAAAATGCAAAGTTTTCAGGATCAAAGTGTATTCACAATGCGAAGAACTATCCCCTGACAATCGGGCTGGAAGAGGGAGGTCTCCTTTAATCTTTTCTCCTTTGTTTTATTATTTTCTTTTCTGAGGGAAAAATTCCCTTTTCATTTTCTTTTGCTGACTAACTCTTCCCTTTAATCATTTCCATCTGAATATTCATGGCACTTTCCTCCCTTTACATTAAGAAGGAATATAAACATAATCCATTTTTGAGTTTCTATTTCAGGGCATTATTTTTGTCCTTCAGTGTTCAAAGATAAGCATCAGAAAGTGGAAGTGAGAGTAGCACCTAGGCTTCAGCAGAACCAGAAGTTTTTCCATCTCCTTTCTTCCCATTGCAGAGAAATTTGAGTCCTGTGGCAACAGGAAAACAATTTGAATCAATCAAAAAATTATTTATAATCGTTATGAACTGGAAAGAAGAAAAGGAATATTGAAACACTTCCATAATCCAGAGAACTTCTGTTAAGGGTGCCAGAGGTAGTCATTTATAAAGGAAAACCTGAGGCTTTGGGTAAGAGGCATATGTGCTAAAGATTTTTATAAACTTCATTCAATATGTCCTAATTTTCAAGACAAATGCCAAAGTGCTAGAGACCAGGGATTGTTGCACAGAACTCCCCATCTAGGGGCCTAAAATGGGTGTACACAATTGAAGTCAATGTTCACTTCTAAATAATTCTTTTAAAAAATGTTTTAATTTTCCAGAAATGAAATAATCATTATTGTCTCATTACAATATGGGTCCTAGATATGAAAGAATTGATTACCTGATCTTTACTTTATTCTATCCATCTCTAATTTTGTTCCTTGGAGATTATTAGACTATCAACACTCTTCCTGAATAATCAATCTGGTTAATTTAGCCTATAAACCATTTTTCCCTGGTGTCTGGTGTAACATATTGTTTAGTAATGTGCCCAGTAAAGCATAAAAAGTAACTCTCCCAGAAATGGAAAAGGAAACATCATTCAGTTCTTGAACTTGAGCATCTTTCATTTTGCCTGTCTGCTGGGATGCGTGGTAACTGACTTTTTATTTATTTTATTTTTAGCCATATGACTTACCTTACCTCATTGTGCTCAGCAGCTTACAAAATGCACAGTGCTATATTCTGAAGCTCCCACTCATTCTTTATTGCTTTTATGACAAAGCTGTCCCTCCAAATGTCTCTTCTGCCCTCTGACCCAAGGCGTTTGCTTCAAGCAAACATGCCAGATGGTGGAAGAAAGTGGTGGGTCAAAGAACAACCCTCGAGGGTCAGGAGTCACCAAATCCTTCTTCACAAAGCAAACTTAAAAGCAACAATTTCACCAAATGCTGAGGAGTGCTTTCACGGTGGAAATGGGAAGTGGGGAGGGTACGACTTAATTACATATTTTGCTTTCAGAGCCTAATGGTTTTAGGTCCAGTGTCCATTGGCTAATTTGAGAGTAAGCAATTTATGAGAAACAATAAGAAGACAAGTTGGACAGATGGATCAATCTTATACTCAGCAAAGAGCAACAAGGTGAATAGTTTGTATGTGAATGAATATTCTAAGCTGTGGCCAGAAAATTTGGGAGACAATTTGGAGTCCTTTTCTCCTTTGAGGTTTATTGTTGAAAGTTGAGGCCAAAGGAGATAGCGATTGTCTTAAATAGACTGGTCCGCTGTAAAAGCTCTAGTAATCCTAGGAGGAGTATTCAGAGGAGAAACTCATTTTATTGTTTACGATGATAATGTGTAAGTCCAGGTGTAAGAACATTTATTGAATTACTGTAAATACCGTAAGCATAAGGAGGTAGAGAGTCTTTTTTTCATATTGCTGTTTTCAAAAATATTTCAACAAAATGTTTATTAGTAATTTTATAAGACTGTATGTTTTAGAAAGAATGATAGTCATAGTTACTCCTTGCAGATAAGCTGGGCAATAGATGGATATAGTTACCAGTCTTTTGCAGATAATGGTGATAGTATGACATGACTGTAAAATCTAGTAGAGTGATATATTGAATCCTAAAATATTTTTTAGTAATAATTTAAAGAGTGAACACATTTTGAATTTTTCCTATTCAGGGCATTGAATACCCATGGCCTAAAAATTCTTTCTGGGCTAGAGTATTATCATGTGTGACTTGCAGGATGAAATGTGTCTCTGAACTGCTAAAATATAAGTGACTTATTTTTGTTGTAAAATGAATTCTCTGGCTGGAGTATGTGGTATAAAATAGAGAGTCTAATTGGGATTCTGAATGTAAAGTTTATTTCTAGGGCTAAGTTTGTATATTTAATAAGTTACCCAGCTTCTGTGATAGATCATCCATGAAAAGAATGGTAATAACAGTTACACTTTAAGTATTACCAAATTAACATTTAATACCAACCACTAGTTATTAAGCAGCTACTATGGGCTAGAAACTTTATTGAGGTATTTTAGATCCATGCCTAAATTATTTTTCCCAGCTCTAGCAAATGGAACAGCAACTAACAATATTTGAAAAATATTCTATTGCTGGGCTTATTGCTTTAGATATGTTATCTCATTAAATCCTCAAACATCCATAGGAAGCAGGTATAATTATTATTGACATTTTACAAATGAGAAAGCAGGTTTAGAGGGATTTGACAATTTAATCAAGATCGTAAGTGGCAGAAATAGACTGGAACCCTGGATGCTCTAATTCAAGGCATAAGTTCTTAACCACTTTTCTAGGCATTATTGTCTCTATGCTATTAGCAAGAAAATGGGAATTCAGGGATGTTCTATGCTGTTCAAAGCCACACTGCTAGCAAGAACCATAAGGGACATGCAAACTCAGATATTTCTGACTTTAAAGCCCGTGCTAGATGCTATAGAAGCTCTCCCAATAGATGTCCACTTAACTACTCCAGTAAAGTAATTGATGTTCCACATTACTTCTGTAAAATGTAAAGACTGTGCTCACTGCATTTTCAATGCCTCATGTCAAGTGCATTACTTTCTAGTATGCTTGCACACTTCTCCTAAGAGTTGAGTTATGTGTTTTTACCAAACCTGTTTATAATGGTTGGACATGTTACTGTAGTCATATAATGTATTTAAAGATGGCATAAACTAATGAAATAAGAATGTGGAAATAGAATTATTTTCATGAAAACTAAACTGGATGGAAAGACCTAATAAAGGTAAGTTGAAAAAAATTGCAGCCAAATTGCAGTGACACAATTATAGAGGATTGGGGGACAAATTAAAATCCTGTTAAAATTCTCTACTAATATTGCCTCACAATTATCCTTAAATTTTCATTCCTGTTTAAAAAAGTTACATGATCTCAAAGAAAATGTCTTGATTCTAAATCAAAAGATTGGTCAATGAAGGGATATTAGCATATTTATACATGCTAGATTAAAATAAAATATTTAAGCTGTATACTTATTTTTATAATTTCTCACCAACTTTTCTGATACGTAATGATAAGAAGGTCTCTTATTTCTTATTATCCTGTTTATGGTTGAGAAAACTGAGGCTCAGGCTGATTAGCTCACTAATGTAGATCCTAGAATTTAGTATGATGGCGGAGCTAAGATAAAGTAGCTCAACTAGAAGTAGTATTTAACTCATCATTTTCCATGGCCTGTGCTCTGTCTACTACAACCCTTCAAGGGTTAGGTGTCATATGCCAGGAAACCCTATGGAATTTTATTGGCTACAGGTGGATCTTGAAAGGTTATTAACTTCATTCCTTGTCCTCAGAGAACAATAAATAAGTTAATATTTTTCTCAGACAAATATTAACTTATTTGATTTTCAAAAACGCTAGGGAAAGGTATTTCATCACATCATATTATGATTATCACTGTTAAAAGAATTTTATTTTCCTTAGAGATTCTACCAATATATACTCCTTCAAAGACAGAGCTTTCTAAAAATTTTTATTTCTTTTTTCTTTTTTTCTTTTTAAAGATGCTTTAAATTACATAAATGTTACATCAAAGATATAGGGGACTCCTATATACCCCATCCCCACCCCCCCACACACACTTTAGCCCCTTAACAAAATCTTTCATTAGTGTGGTACATTTGTTACAATTGACGAAACATTGAAACATTGCTACTAACCATGGACTATAGTTTACATTATATTTATACTTTGCCCCAACAATCTTACAGGTTTTGACAATGTATAATGGCCTGTATCTGTCATTGCAATGTCATGCATAACAATTCCATTGTCCCCAAAATGCCCCCATGTAACACCTATTCTTCCCTCTCCTTCACCTCAGAACCTCTGGTGGCCACTGCCTTTATATCAATGATACAAGTTCTTCCATTGCTAGAATAATAATACGTCTACTTGAGTCCATAGTTGCATTCCACTCTTATGTTTGTTCATTCCTCAATCTTGAGGATTTGGGGATGGTGATGCCCATTCTGTTTCTGACTGAGAGGGGCCTTAGATCCCATAGGGCAGATAAATAGAAATGTCTTGATTGCAGTTGTAGATACTCTCTGTTTTTTGGGATGGGTGTTACCCATTATCATACTTTTGTTAGCTGTCCTGGGAGAGTACAATGAACTGGAGAGTAGGTGTTGCAACTCTACTGAGATTCAGGACTCAACCAGCATATGAACAGACCAAAGATTTAAGTCTCTGAGACATATATTTTAAAAAAGTATAGTGCTGATGATAGGTTCATATAAAAGGGGCAGAAGAGCCATGTGTAGGGAAATTATAAATGAGTCTAGCTCTGTTACATTGGGGAGCATATATTATAAAGTAAGGCCCACTGCCAGGGTGCTAAATTCCTGAGCTGTCTGCTCTGTTTATAGTGTCTAGATGTCTCTAGAGCCCTCAGGAGCCCCACTGTTTGAGGCACTGTTTACTGTGGCAGTCAATGAGATCCTGCTGAGACATGAATAAATGTAACCTCTGGAATGACCACCCAACTCACTTTGAAATCTCTTAGCCATAAAAACCCATTTGTATTTAATATTTCCCCCTTTAGTGGTCAAAGCCTTTTTCCAAATGCATCACTAGTTGGCACTTGATAATAATCCTTTGGTGCCAGGGAGGTTCATCCCTGGGAGTCACGTTTGACACCAGGGGAAAGGTTGTGAGTTTATATGGTGAGTTCGGCTTAGAGAGAGGCTATCAGGAGGTAACTCTTAGGCAATATATAATACTAGGCTAAGTTTCAATTTCACAAGAAAAGGTTCATGAATACAACTTCAATATCAAGGGCCTGGCATAATGGTCTGTCCTCCTTTGCTAGGCACTGCTCATGTACTCGGGGGATTCTTGCTGCTCTTTTAGAGAATGTAGCAGGACTACCCAGGATGGGAATTCAATATTCTTTCTGCATTCCCACCAGCAGTGGATGAGTGTTCCCTTTCCTTTACATCCTCTCCAAGACTTGTGGTCCTCTGTTTGTTTTTCTAATAGCTGCCAGTGTAATAGGTGTAAGATAATAACTCTTTGTAGTTTTGATTTACATTTCCCTAATAGCAATTGATGTTGAACATATTTTCATGTGCTTTTTAGCCATTTGTTTTACTTCTCTGGAGAAGTGTCTATTCAAATCTCTTGTCCATTTTAAAATGGGTTGTCATTTTATTTTTGAGATGTAGGATTTCTCTCTATATGCTGGATATTAGGCCCTTATCAGATAAATGGTTCCCAAAATTTTCTCCCATTGAGTAGGCTGCCTTTTCAGTTTTTTGACAAACTCCTTTGAAGTGCAAACGTTTTTAAGTTTGAGGAGGTCCCGATTATCTATTTTATCTTTCATTGCTCATGCTTTGAGTGTAAATTTTTATGAAACCATTTCCTACTACAGGGTCTCATATGTGCTTCTGTACTTTATCTTATATTACATATCTTATCTTATCTTATATTACATATCTCTTATATTTAGGGGTCGTTGATACATCCTGAGATAATTTTTGCATAGGGCGTGAGATGGTGTTCCTTTCTTATTCTTTTGAATATGGATAACCAGTTCTCCAAGTACCATTTGTTGAAGAGGCTATTCTGTCACAGTATATTAGGCTTGGTGGCCCTGCTGAATATCAGTTGACCATTTATGTGAGGATCTATATCAGAACTCTCAATTCAGTCCCACTGGTCAGTATGTCTATCCTTGTGCCAATACCATGCTGTTTTGACCACTGTATCTTTGTAGTATGTGTTAAAGTCAGGTAGCATGATTCTACCAATTTTTCTATTTCAATATGTTTTTGGCTATTTGATGCTAAAAATTAATTTCCAAATAAATTTTGTAATTACTTTTTCCAACTCAGTAAAAAATGCTGTTGTAATTTTTATTGGGATTGCATTAAATTTGTAAATTAATTTGGGTAGGACAGACATCTTAATGATGTTTAGTCTTCCCTTCCATGAACATGGACTATTCTTCCATTTATTTGGATCTTCTTTGATTTCTTTTAACAATGTCATGTAGTTTTCTGTGTAGTAGTCCTTTACATCTTTAGTTAAGTTTATTCCTAGGTATTTGATTATTTTATTTCCTATTGTAAACTGAATTTTTTTCTTGATTTCCTCCTCAGATTGCTCATTATTTTTGTACAGAAATGCTACTGATTTTTGCTTGTTGATCTTATATCCTGCCACTTTATTGAACTAATTTATCAGCTCTAGAAGTTTTATTGTTGATTTTTCAGGGCTTTCTATGTATAGGATCATGTCACCTGCAAATAGTGAAATTTTTACTTCTACCTTTCCAATTTGGATGCCTTTTATTTATTTTTCCTGCCTAAGTGTTCAAGCAAGTTCTTCTAACACAATGTTAAATAAGAGTGGTGACATTGGGCATCCTTGTCTTGTTCCAGATTTTAGAGGGAAAGCCTTTAGCATTTCACCATTGAATATGATATTACCTGTGGGTTTTCCATATATAACTTTTATCATGTTGAGGAAGTTTCTTTGAATTCCTATCTTTTGAAGTGTTTTCATCAAGAAAGGATGCTGCATTTTGTCAAATGCTATTTCTGCATCAATGGAGATGATCATGTGATTTTTTTCTTTCAGTCTGTTAATGTGGTATATTACATTGATTGATTTTCTTATGTTGAATCATTGATTTTCTTATGTTGAATCATCCTTGCATACCAGGGATGAAACCCACTTGGTCATGGTATATAATTCTTTTGATGTGTTATTGAATACAATTAGCAAGTAATTTTATTTTTATTTTTATTTTTTTAGGATTTTAGCATCCAAGTTCATTAGAGAGATTGGCCTGTAGTTTTCCTTTCTTGTGGCATCTTTATGTGGCTTTGATATTAGGGAGATGTTGGCAGATAGAATGAGTTAAGTAATGTTCCCTCCACCTTTATTTTTTAGAAGAGTTTAAGCAGGACTGGTGTTAGTTCTTTCTAGAATGATTGGTAGAATTCAACTAGGAAGCCATCTGGTTCTGGGCTATTCTTAGTTGGCAGGATTTTGATGACTAATTCAATCTCATTAGTTGTGATTGGTCTGTTGAGTTCATGAATTTCTTCTTTTATCAATGTAGGCTGCTTGTGTGATTCTAGAAATTTTTCCATTTCATCTAAGTTATCCCTCTTGTTGGCATACAATTTTTCAAGGTATCCTCTTATGATATTTTTTATTTCTATGGGATCAATGGTGATATCCCCTCTCTTACTTATTATTTTATATATTTCCATCTTCTCTCTCTTTTTTATTTGTTATTCTAGCTAAGGATTTGTCAATTTCATTAATCTAATCAAAAGAACCAGCTTTTGGTTTTGTTAAAGTTTTCTAGTGTTTTTTTTTATTCTTAATTCCATTTATTGCTACTCTATTCTTTATTTCCTTCTTTCTGCTTGCTTTGGAATGAGTTTGTTGATCTTTTTGTAATGCCTCCAGGTATGAAGTTAGGTCTTTGGTTTCAGCTCTTTCTTCTTTTTTAATATAGGCATTTATGGCTATAAATTTCCCTTTCAGCACTGCTTTTCTGCATCCCATAGGTTTGATGTGTTGTGTTCTCATTTTTATTTGTTTTTTAGGTAGTTACTGATTTCTCTTGCAATTTGCTCCTTGACCCACTGATTGTCTATGAGTGTGTTGCTTACCTTACATATCTTCGTGCCTATTCTGGGTCTCTGCCCCTTGCTGATTTCCAGCTTCAGTCCATTGTGGTCAGAAAAATTACCTTGTATAATTTCAGTCTTCTCTAATTTGTTGAGAGTTGTTCTGTGACCTAGCAAGAGGTCTATCATGGAGAATGAACTATGTGCACTCGAGAAGAATGTATATCCTGCTGTATTTGGCTGTAATGTTCTGTATATGTCTGTTAGGTCTAGGTCATTTAACGTATTATTCAGGGTCTCTGTTTCTTTATTGACCTTCTGTTGAGATGTTCTGTCTAATGGTGATAATTGTTTGTTAAAGTCTCCCACTATAATTGTAGTGGTATCTATTTCTCCACTTAGTTTTTCCAATGTTTGCCTTATGTATTTTGGGGCACCCTGGTTAGGTACATAAATATTTATGATTGTTCTTTCTTCTTAATAGATTACACCTTTTATTAATATATAGTGTCCTACTTTGTCTCTTTAAATAGTTTTACAGTTAAAGTCTCTTTTGTCCAATATTAGTATAGCTACTCTTGCCCTTTTTTATTTATTGTTTGCATGTAAAATCATTTTCCAACCATTCACTTTCAACTTTCTTGCATCACTGAATCTAAGGTGAGTTTCTTGTAATCTGCATATAGATTGGTCATATTTCCTTATCCATTCTGCCAATCTGTGTCTCTTGATTGGACAGTTTATTCCATTAACATTCAGTGTTATTACTGTCAAGGCATACTTACATTAGCCATATTTCTTTAGGTTCATATATGTCATATTTTGTTTTTATTTCTCTTTTTATCTTTGTAGTTACTCATACCAATAATCTTCTTTTCTACACTCTCCTCGAACCTTCTCTCTCCTGTTTATTCCTTTCAACCTGCAGAACTCCCTTTAGTGTTTCTTGACAGGCAGGTTTCTTGTTGACAAACTCTCTTAATTTCTGTTTATCTGTGAAAATTTTGAACTCTCCCTCATTTTTGAATGCCAGCTTTGCTGGATACAGAATTCTTGGCTGGCAGTTTTCTTCTTTTAGCATCTTAACTATGTCATACCACTGCCTTCTTGCTTCCATGGTTTCAGATGAGAAATCAGCCCTTAATCTTATCAAGTTTCCCTTGTATGTGATGGATCTCTTTTCTCTTGCTGCTTTCAATATTCTCTTTTTGTGTTGAGTATTTGCAATTTGATAATATATGTCTTGAGGTAAGCCTGTCAGGATTTATACTGTTTCGGGGATACTGTACTTCCTGGACATGTAAGTCCATTCCCTCAAAAGAGTTGGGAAATTTCCAGCCATTATTTCCTCCCACACTCCTTCTGCCCCCTTCTCTTCTCTTCTCCCTCTGGGTTGCCTATAATGTATACATTTGTGTGTTTCTTGCTGTCATTCAATTCCCTGAGTTCCTGCTGAATTTTTCTATATTTTTATCTATCTGTTTTACTATCTCTCTGATCTCAGATGTACTGTCTTTCATATCACTAATTCTTTCCTCTGCCTGTTCAAATCTGCTGTTATATACTCCCAGCATATTTTTGATTTCTTGCATTGTGCCATTCATCACCATCAGATCTGTTATCATTTTATGTATGTTTATGATTTCTTCAGTATGTTTTCCCAGTGTCTTTTTAATATCCTCTATCTCTTCCTTTACTTCATGAAGTTGATACATGATATTTTTTTGGACATCCTTGGTTAGTTGTCCATGCTCTGCATCTTGTCCTGTTTTTTATTTTGTTCATTGGACTGAGCCATGTCTTCCTGTTTCTTAGTATGGCTTGTAATTTTTTTGCTGGTGTCTAGGCATTTGTTTATCTTGATGGGTTTATTCAGATGGGTAGATTCTCTTTCTATTCTAGGATTTTTTTGTGGTAAGTTTCCTGTTTTACTCTTGTTTCCACTTATTCTCTATCCTTGCAGTTGTCTGTGTTCCCTTGAAAAATTTTAAGGCCATAGAAAATGAAAGAGAGGAAGAGAAGTATAGTAAAATTAAATAAAAGATAGAAAAAGATCCATAAAAAAGCCAGGAAAATAAATAAGATTGAAACATATTAAAAAACACAAAGGCATAAGAATAAAAAAGGTGGAATAAAAAAATGAAATGTGAAAAAAATACAATAAAAGTCCAGAAAGATGAGAAGAAAAAAAAAAGAAAGCCAAACAAGAAAAGGTGGAATGAAAGAAAAGCAATGGAAGAGGGAAAAATGAAAGAAAGAAAAGAAATAAAGAAACTAAGGTGATAAAAAGAAACTAAGGTGATAAAAAGAAGGAAAAGGAAAAAAGGAAACAAAGAAAGGGAAAGACAACAAACCTAAAACCCAAAAACAATCCAGGATGAATAAGTTTCCCTCTTATGACCCTAGGAGCCATCTCAGGCTGCTGGTGCTAATTAGTCAATCACTCTGCAGCCTGCCCTCCACAGGTAAGGTACCTGGTTTTAGTGAATAAAATAAAGAATAATAAAAAAAAGAAAATAAAAAAATGATAAAAAAAAAAGTAACATCTAAAAACATAAAACCAAAAAATCTCAGCCTATAAATTCCCCATCATAAGGGTGTCTTCTCTTTGGAGGTACCAGGAATTGAACCAGGGACCTAGCATATGCGAGGCAGGTATTTCTACACTAACCTTCACCCACTGCACAGGTTAGGTAGGCTTCTGAAAGCTTATCAGACAAGTTGGGCTTCTAGCAATTTTCCAGCTATCTCTTCTGGCTTCCTTCTTTCCTGGGCTGGTTAGCCTTCTGTGTCACATCATTCCTCTCTATCCCAGGGGGCTGGGTGTGACAGACTGCCTGATCAGATCCCCCCTCCCCTCTCCCTGGGGCTGCATCAGTGCTGGCTGGAGTCTTTTTTGAGATTCAAAGGGGGCTTAGCTGGCCACACTCACTGAAGCACCCTCTGCTAGACCCCTCTTCCTCCTAGGGAGAAGAACCTTCTCAGGTGGCTGCAGTGAACCAGGGGTTTTACTGAGGCTATTTGCCTTGGGGGTGGGGTATAAGTGCCATTCCTAGCCATAGGGTTGAGTAACTTATGGCTTTCATTTGGCATTTTTGTCTCTTTGTCCCTCTCCCTCCTGGATGATGCACAGCACTCTCCTGGTCTGCAGATCCCCAAAGCAGCTTTTTTGTCCTTTCTCTATTGTTTTTGTGAGAGAGTTGATCCCTGCCTACCTACTTCATGCCATCTCCCCCAGATGTAGAGCTTTTAAACAGTAGAAAAGAACAGAAATGACTTGTTATGCCATGACAACATTGCTGAAGATGTTAAGTCTGCAACTTTTCTACTTGATGCTGTCTTCCTAATACTTACTCGACACTTTCTGAATTATTCATAATAAAAGAATAAATTGTATTTTAGACTTTGATATTAAAATAATTTAAAAAATAATTTTATATAACAAGTTTCTATCTGTTGAATTAACAGGAATACAAACTTCCCTGGAGGGTTTCCTAGAGAGTGATCTGTGATTATATTTTCTGAAGTTTGAGGTGGGGTATTACTGAACAGGAGAGTAATTGCTGCATATACCCCAAAACACCCACAATATAGTGGCCTATAAAAATACTTAATTTTAATCTTTTTATGTGTCAGGAATTTGGGAGTGGCATAGCTGGGCAGTTTTGGCTTAAGGTTTCTATGAGCTTGCAGTCAGATGTTGGCTGGAGCTACAGTCACTTGAAGGCTTGACTGGGTCTAGAGGATCCATTTTGGTGGCAGCTTACTAACATGATTGGCCTATGGGTGATTGTTTTTGGTAGGAGGCTTCAGCTCCTTTCTGCATGGGAGGCTCTTTGGGGCTGCTTGGGCATTCTTATGGCATGGTGGCTCGCTTCTATCAGAGCAGCGAGAAATTCAAGGAACCATGGTGGAAGCTGCAATGCCTTGACCTAGCCTCAGAAGTTACTTGCTGTCATTTCCACTATCATCTATTTGCTACATAGGGTCACAATGGGCAAGGATTATTAAGGGCCATCTTAGAGACTGGTTACCTGCTTTATCTACATGGAATCATGGTAATGATCAAAATCTGCTGTTATTGTAAGCTATCTGTCTTTTCTTTCAAAATATAAGTTCCTTAAGTGCTTATGTCCTTCATTTACTTTCTGGTTTTTTTTCAGAGCACAGCTTTTAAGAAGTCTTATTTGACCCCTTTCTTTCCCACTCTGGGACTGGATTTGGTGACTGTATTAATGATTTATTGCTGCAAAAAATACCACACCAAATCGTAGTGATTTCGAACAACCACCATTTGCTTGTTTACAATTATGTGGGTCAGCAATTTGTGCTGGCTAAGCTGAGTGGTTCTGGTATCTTGGCCAGTTTTGCCCAAGGAAACTTATGTGACCTTAGTCGTCTGATAGCTCAACTGGGGCTGGATGATTTAAGGTGACCTCACTCCCATGTCCGGTGTTTGGCAGGTTGTCAACTCCTTGTTTCTCCTCTATGCAGCCTCTCCAGCAAACTTCACATGGAGGTCTCAGGGTTGCAAACACAGATAGAGGAAGCAAGTTCCAGGTGTAAGCATTTTCCAGCTCTCTACTTGTGTTATGTTTACAGATATTCCGTTGCTTAAAGGAAGGCATGGGACAAACCCAGATTCAAGAGATTCAGAAATTGATGTCACTCCCTGATGGATGAATTGGTAAAGTCATATTGCAAAGGAGGCTGGTAACAGTAAGGGAGGAATTATTGTGGCCATTTTTGTAAATAATCTGTCAAGGTGGCTTTCCTTTGTGCTTTTCAGTAGCCTTTTCATATCTGTATCAACCTGTAAGCTATAAGCTCCCTGAGGCAAAGACTGTGGCTGGCTTTTTTTTTTTTTTCATTTCATTATATCTCTAACACCATTTCCACTGCTAAATAAATATTGGTTGAATTGAATTGAATATAAAAACACTTTCAGGGAAAAGAGATTGTGGAAAGGGCAAGTGGAGAAGAAAATTGAAAGACTCTTATGCTGTATTGACAATTTTTACTGGATTGATTGTTTAAACAGTGGCTCAATCCAGGCAAACAAAACCATTTGATTTTTAAAAATTAGATTATTAGTTGTTTGTGTGAACTAATTAGTTTTTTGGTCAAAGAGGCTGGATAAGTTGTGGACATGCAGACAATGAAAAGCATAGTATGCCAGTCAATGTCAGTTTGACAATACTTTCTTACTGATGGTTCACATTAGACATGCAATAAAGCACAGCTGGGATTTTTCTGGCACAATAATCATGGAAATGCTCTTTTTGCCATCTTTTCCTGTACTTCAGAAAAGTCAAGCTGCCCAAAGTAAGTAATCTTTTCAAAGATTACTGTTGATGATTTCCAGAAGTGTATTGGGTGGCTAAGAACCTCATTATTACTGATGAATTCTTCACTACAGCAATAGGCATTAACTTATTGGTGACAATAACACCTTTACTTTTAGCGTTCAGTTTAGAGTTAATTATGTTTTTTCATCTGAAACAGTGGTTTCCATTTTTAGACTGTATATTATGTTCAATATTTTAAATATTTTGATAAGCCTGCACAATCTAAAATTCCCAATTTGCTTTGCTTTTGACAAAAATTTTATCAATTCAATGTGGCAGTTCTAATTATTTCATTCTGATCAGAAGATATGAAATACTTGATTAATGAGAAAAAGAAAAGCAGATTAATGTGTAAATATTGTGTCCTCTTAAGTAAATACATTCTTTTATAGCATGAAGTTCATGGAAAGAAATAGTAAAAGTAGTTCTCAGGTGAACGTTGAGATACTGGACTGTGTTAAGTGCCTTAAAAATGGTGTAGCCAATATAGCCATAAACCTAGGTTTCTTGCCAAAAAAACTTACGAAAATCATGTGAATTTAGACAGTAGTAATAAGGGTGACTGTGTTAATTATCCCAAAATTTAGTGACTTAAACAACCATAATTATTTATTATTTTCACATGGTTTCTGTGAGTCAGGCATTCAGACAAGGTATAATGGGTATAATTTTTCTCTGCGCCATAATGTCTGGGCATCAGTTGGGAGAATTGAAGTGGGGGCAGGAATAATCTGAAGACGTATTCACTCACATGGTCGAAGCTAGGGCTGTTGGTCAGTACACCCATAGACAGCCTCTTCATGTAGCCTGAGCATCCCACAAGTGGTGCCTGGGATCCAAGGACAAGGAAGGAGACGGAAAGAGAAAGCGCGTGAGAGAAAAATACAGGAGAAAGCTATATCATTGTTTTTGACGTTGAAATACATAGAGCATCGTTTCCACCGCATTCTATTCATGTAGGCTTTCACAAAATCTACCTCTGTTTTTAGAGCTGGGGAAATAGAATCAAATCTCTTTTTGGGGAGGGGCAAAGTACTGGAAGAGTATATGAGACCAGGACTACTATTATGACTATTTCTGAAAAATATAATCTGCCAACATGGAGCAAGAGTAATCATAATCAAATTGTTTTAGATGTGTTAGATTTTTAAATACAGTATCATAGAATGTTTTGACTAGTGGCCTGAATAATGAATATGATTTTTGTAGTGCTGGACAGACCCCAAAATATTGACTCTAGGGGGATGGTATTAATTAGAATACCTTTCAGAGAATTCAGAAAACATGAGCAATTTAAAAATCATATTAGTGGTGTATTTTTATTGTTGGTGACAAAAAATGAACTCAAATTGGCTTCAGCAAAAAAGAGAACTTATTGACTTACGTTACTGAAAAATTTGGGAGTAATGCTGGCTGTGAAACACCAAATGATAATATCAAGAAACAGTGTTTCCATCTTTCAGCTTTGCCTTGAAAAGCAAACTGAAATTTATATTTCTTAGGCAGGCTCTCTTCAAGACTTGGAAAAAGAAGCCAACAGTAACTCTAGGTTTATATCTTACCAACTCCTATTGAAATAGAGGTCTTTTTCCCAATGGTTCTGGCCATAGTTCCAATATTGGGAATCTTTGGGCTGGACTCTGAAAATGTGTATATGAATGCACCAATCTTTGAGTGGTTATAACTCTAATTAGCAAAGCTTGAATAATGTGTATATCCATAGAACTAGAGGTTGAGATTTGATTTATCTAAATCTCATGGACCAAGAGGCATAGTCCACCTTGAACAGATGGGTATATTTATTCCAAAGCAGAGAGGCCTTTCACAGGAAAACTAGGAGTACAATATTGATGTACCTAGGAAGAGAATGCTTTCTGGCAATAATAGAGGGGATATGTTTGGCAGTTATCAAGGAAAGAGTGAAATAGTCAAGTTACAGGGAAGAAAGTGAGAGCCAGAGCATGTTTGTTATTTGATTTAATGAGTAATATATCAAGCTGACTTGATTCTTATGCGTTTATTTGATGCATAATTATTGAACATTTAATATGAGCCAGAAATGGATTTTATATGTTTAGCAAGGATTGAAGCTTGACTATAAGTGAGAAGCAGACTTACCTGAGCAGGTCTGGCAGATGTGTTGGGGGAAGCGCCAAATTCATTTGCCTGAGGACCTCTTGGGGGTTCTCGGGAGGTTTCATGCTGAGAGAAGGTAAGTTTGAAGGAAAGTCAAAGCCTTCACAGTTGGAGGGGAGAGACAAGTGCCGAATGGTGTCTCATATTCAGATCGATTCCCCATCTAGTTTTGCATATGAACCCCAACGAATGTAATAGGATTAGACATCCATATTGAAAGAGCTCTAAGGAAAGTAGTACAGCATTGTAACCTCCTTCCCCAGACAGAACCAAAAGAAGAGAGGCATTCTCTCACTTTGCAGCTGCACACTAGCTAGCTTTCCTATCTTGAGCACTGCAGAGTCGCAGATGTGGCAGGAGATAATAGTTCCCAGTAAACTCCCAGCAGGCAACAGTTCAGACACCTGGGAGAGAAATTTATTAGGATCTTGTGTTTGATACTTTCTCGGTACCTTCATGCATACTTGGGGGCACTTTTTAGGGCAAGAAATTAAAGGTCAGACACATCAAAATTTGGGTTTTTAGTCACATTATCCACAGGCAGGTAAGTAAGGGGGGCATTTTGCATTAAATATGGTTTGGTGTAGTTCAACAGTTTTTAATACTATTTGGTTATACTATTTGTTCTTCTCCAATAAGAAGGTCTGTGGATAGGGCCAGAATTTATGAAGTAAACATAAAAAGACTGAATTGTAGGCTGATGCATGAAAAAGAATATTAACATCCAGGGACATATAGGAAATATCACCATTATTTCTCAAATATACTGATAACATAATCTGTATTTTAAAAGAATACCACCATCATTATCTGGTGGATCTTCTGGGATGGTATATTGGGGATGGCCGCCCAATATAGGATCCCACACAGAAGATGATTAAATATAGAAGTGCCTGTTTCAATCTGAATCTCTTTTAACTACTCTATTCTTAGATACATTAATGAAACTAAAGGACCTTAATTAGCACTACGGTAGGTCAAAAGATGTGAAGGAAAAAAACTTTGAAACCTTAGAATAGTGGGCTTTAATAAAAGTATTTTAAAAGTGTAACATAGAGGAGAGAGTAAAAACAGAGGCATGTTCCCAGAGGAAGTGATTTGAATTTTTCTTTGAAAGATGATGCTAACTGGATTACAATGGATGATAGGGAGACACCCTTCACAGTGGAGGAAACAGTATTGCAAGCACATGGATGAGGAAACAGTAATGCAAATCATTTTTGGGATAGGGTAGTTTTGAGCCTGGAGCACAAAATGTTGGAGCTAGGTGGGGACAGTTTATACAAGGTCTCTTTCACCTTGCTTACAAATTTAAACTTTATCTTGTGAGTCATTAGCAGTCATGAAAATATTTCATTGGAAGAGTGCCATAATTTGATCTTGGTCTCAGATTACTTCGGTCTCATGTGGAAGACTGGAGAGGATTGACATAAGAGAGACAGAGACCAGTCAAGCCTGCCGTTCAGTCAGTCCAGAAAAGTCAAGCAAATCACTGGATTGATGAAGACATTGTATACTTTTATTTACTTAATTTGTATTATATATATATGTATGTATGGCAGATTGGATCATATACCCCAATTTCAACATGTTCTTAATCTTCATCCATATTCCTGTGCCTGTGAACCCATTATAAATAGGATCTTTGAAGAGGCTATTTTAAGATATCACCCAGGTAAATGAGGCTTGGTCTTAATCTGGATTACTGGAGGCCTTATAGAGAAGGAAACTGAAAGCCAGAGACAGAGAAAGGGAAAGAGTCAGACACCCCAAGTCAGTGGGAACCCAGAAGAGAAAGAAGAGGACACTGCCATGTGTGGATTCAAGCTGGGCAAGCCCAAGGATTGCCGACAGCCAGAACCGGAACTCTAGATGCTGGGAGGAAGCACATCTTGCCAATATTTTGATTTTGGACTTCAAAACTGTGAGCCAATAAATTCCTGTTGTTTAAGCCAACCCATTGTGTGGTGTTTGCCATAGCAGCCTGGAATACAAAGACAGTATAACAGTTTTATTCTTTAGTTGGTATGGTATGTTGTATTAAAGCATTTTCCATGGACCCCTTTGCCAGTCAGGTGAAATGAATATAACATAATTTATTTATTGCATACATTCATAAGTGAGGGAAATGCTAGATTTCAGTTAGAGATCAGAGAAAATAAAGATAAGTTGATTTTTTTCAGTTTTCTAAGCTATGAAATTGTTAAAATACTTATTGTGGAGTACTATGGGATTATCTATGTGAAATACTCATCACAGTGCTTGAAACATTGTGTGGCAAGTATTATTGGTTGCTCACCTAATAATCATTCTTATTTCTTTGTTAAAAGCACCTGTTCCAGCAGTAATATATTCAGCTTCAGGGGCTAAGTTAGGATTTGGCTAAGCTAAGGATATGATCCCTTTCCCTTTCTCCAAAGAGGGATCTAGGGTTGTGTAGCAGTTTGATATTATTTATGAATTTCAAAAAAGATATTGATTATGTTTGTAAACTGGTCTGTTTCTCTGGGCATCATATCCTTTGACTGTATTAAATTCAAAGGTTTTATGTTTACTTGATTAAATCAAGATTATGGCTTTGATTCGATCATGTCAGTAGGGTGTAACTCAGGTTACATCCCTGCCCCCTTGGTGGGCTATATAAACGGACACTTACTCAAGAAGACACACAGAAGTAGATACATGGGAAGAGAGAGCTCCATCAATGCCAGAGGAGAGAGCTTTGTCATGACATGGAAGAAGACATGGAAGAGGAAAGAACTTGGTCATTTTGGTCCTGCCATATGACAGAATGGAGGTGGCTCAAACAGCTAAAGCCCTGGGGAAAGCTGAGGTATTTTCCTGATAGTTTGCAGCTGAAGAGACCAGAGCCCTGAGCAGCTGAGGAGGCTCAGAAAGAAATGAGCCCTCCAGCCTAGAGCTGAGATTGGAAGAAGCTGGGCCCACAGAACCTGAAGAGGAAGAGGAATGCTGAACACTTGCAGAGATTGGCAACCATCTTGCTTCAACACGTGACAACAGACTTGCGTGAGGAAGTGACCTTGAGTCGGACTCTTTTGGACCTTGTAACTGTAAGCTTTTAACCGAAATAAATACCCTTTATAAAAGCCAACAGATTTTTGGTAATTGCATCAGCACCTCTTTTTGGCCAACTAATACAGGTTTAGTGTGAGAACAATCAACATAAGGAGAAGTATTCTTTTGAGAAGTTTTTGTGAAAGATATTTCTCCCTAATAACATCCAAGGAGGAAAATCCCTGTATTTTTGCTCTGACCACTCCATTTCTGCTTGGGACAATAACGGGAGAACTTGTCATTTGGAGCTGCAGCAGCCATCTTGCATTCATGAAGTGACAAGATGGAGAATAAAAGTCAGTGTTCTGAAGATGGTGGAGTAGAAGCATGGAAAGAGCTTGTTACAATTGTGTCATTGTTGCATCACCAAACTAACTTAAGATAGTCAAATTTTGGACTTAAAATTTTTTTGTTGTTATAGCTTAAACCAGAGGTTGGCAAACTGAGGCCTGTGGTCCAAATATTGTCCACTGACTGTTTTTTGTAATTAAGTTTGATGGGGTACAGCCACACTTATTTGTTTACTGTATGGTCCACAAAGCCTAAACTATTTACTACCTGGCCCTTTACAGAAAGAGTTTGCTGAACCCTAGCTTAAACAACTGTTAATTTTTCTTTGACTTGATATTGCAAGTGTCCTAATGGGTACATGGAAAACTTTCAATAAATATTAGCTATTATTATTTCAGTAAATGACCTGTGAAATGGAGTTTTTTTTCCCAGCCTTCTATATAAATCACCCATCCCTTATTTGAGGAATATCCTGAGATGGCAAGGAAATAGATTATAATAAACAAATAATCCTATTCCCAGTTTGCAAATATTCATCTGTGAGAATTAGGGCTTTTATTTATACCATGAAATGAGATAAAAACCAGAAAAACAGAAATAAATTATATGTAAAGCTAATATTGGGTTTCCACATGTCATATGCAACTCAGATTTCCAAATGGTTGTTCATCAAAATAATTTCATTTCTTTCATTTATTAATTTTGTAAGGAAATGCTACACAAATTAACTTTTAAACATGTTTTAAGGTATTTATCTATTTTGCATAGTAATATTTCATTTGGAAAAAAATTATTTTCCTCAAAACCAAGCTGGGTTGTTGAAAACAATGGATATAGGAAACATTTTGCTAAATAGAAATGAGGCCCTCATTCTGAATATCATTGGTTAGTTCTGGAGATTTTCACCTATGTTAGACTGATTGAGGTGGTTTACAAGGTACTCGAGAGAAGGTCATCTATCATTCTGGCTACCTGCTTTTGTAATACTAAAAGGTATTTGTAATGGAGTGTTATGGGTTCAGTTAGCTCTGTCACTAACTAGCTGTGTGATCTTGGTTAAGTCCCTTAAGATCTTTAAACCTTGGCTTCTTTATGGCATTACCTTAGCAGGTCTCTTGATAAACACTTATTTATCATCTTATTTCAATAGTAGATTTGATACTACGTTATGAGTTATTAAACCTGTGGAGATTCAGGTGCTTATTATGGTTAGATTGAAGAGAGTGGAGTCCAATTGACTTTGTTAGTATTAGTTTCAAATAATAGTATACTACCCTAATCTAGGTATTCTATAGGACTCTTGGCTGCTGATGATAAAAAAACAAAAAAGCAAACAATACTCAAATTTGTTTTAGGGAAAAAAACGTTCAATGGCAGACAAACTGAAAAGCCTTGGATGTAGATCTGGGGGAACTCCCTGGCACAGCTAGATGCTTGTGTAAAATTATGTTTTTGGAATCTCTCTCTCTTCTTCTCCCTCTACCTTCCCATCCCTCTTCTGCTTTCTGCCATTTTTTTCCCTCCCTTCTTCACTCTACCATCTCTTTCCATTTCTCACTTGGCTCTCCTGTGTGGTAACTTCATTCTTAGCCAAGTTTTCTTCCTATGATGTTGTGTTTAACAATTCCTACAAAAGTCCCAGGCATGATCCTCATTCAATTTCCATGGACAAGGGGATTTAGTCTCCTTGACCCAACTGAGCACACATGTCCAATCCTCAGAGCTCACTGTTAGGATCTGCCTCACCCAAATCACAAGCACTGAGGATAGGATAAGATATGGCCTTCCAAAAAGAGGTGATAGCTCTGCTACCAGAAACTGGGATGCCAGGAAGATATCCATTACTGCTACTTCCTAGGTGCATGATCTTGGACAAGTTTTGGACCTTTTTGAACCTTAGCTTCATCACTTCCTAGTGATAGGAAAAGTTACTTCAGAGGTTTGGGTCAAAAATTAAATGGTTAAAGTATTAAAAGCCTTCTCAGTAGTAGCTGGTATAGATTAGGTATCCTTGGTACATCTAATTCTTTTCTTCTTTTTTAAGTAGAACAGAAATAATATTTTTGAGGAAGCCAAGTGTAAAATAAGAGCCACTCTGAAATTTCTAGCATAACCTCACTTTCCTCTTAATCTCATACTTTTAGGAAAGAATATCATGAGCATCTGTATGGTATTTCCTATAGGTCTGGGCTACATCAAGCTGCAAGCAAATATATCCTGGGGACAAAAGGGATAACTTCAACTTTTGGGTTCTATTAGGAGTTGGCAAGAGAATTCCCATGGCCTTGAAATACTTAGGAAGCTCCATTTACCTACATGGTGGAAGTATCTGACCCTAACTGCCCATGTCAACAATGTCATCAGAGGCAGAAGTACCTCAGTGACCTAAATATTTGTCACCTCCCTGAGAATATTAGCCATCCTAGGCACAGGAGTCAAGAGGATGGTGGGACAATCAATCAATATGTTGATGGTAATTTGCTGCTTTCCCATTTTGTCCTGTTAATATGAAGACAAAAAGCTGTGGTAGTATTGACACAACCTGAGAAGTAAGCGACAGTTGAATGTGTTGTTTGTCCGAATGAAGCCATAGTTATGTAGCTTTAGATGTGCTAAAAGCAATTAGTTGTAACTGATATTGACTATTAAAGCATTGCTTGAGAGGCAGGTTGTGAGGTGTACTTTTAGTTTCCGATTGATTTTTGCTGCAGGTTGTTTTTTGTAATTTTTCTAATAACAAACACCATGTGGCAATAGCCTTCCTCCTAGTAAGTATTGTGATCCTTGGTTTCTTGGTCCTGACATAATCCATTAGTGGCTGCTTACAAGCCTGGGTGAAAACACAGAACTGGTCAAGTCCCATTACAATGACAATCTTTATTTAACAAAACGAGTCCCAAGTCTCTTTCTGAGGCATACTGGATTCAGGTGGAATGGAATAAAACATTTTGGTACCAAAAAGTATTTGGAAATTCTCTTCAAATACCTCTGAAGTAATTATAAAGGATTTCATTGTTTATACAACAATTTTAAAACAATACTACTGTGTCTACTGCTTGGCACTGAGGCTGTAGCAGTGGACAAAACAAAATCCCCCTCTCAGACATCTCATTTTAGCTGATGGTGAAAGACAATGAAAATTAAACCAGTGAATATATACTATTCCAGGTGGGAGTAAATGGTATAAAGAAAAATAAAGCTGGGAAAATGGATGGGAAGAGAAGCACTATTTTAAACAGGATGGTCAGGGAAGTCCTCTCTGTTAAAGTGACATCTGAACAGAGACAGAAATGAAGAAAAGAGCAAGGCATGGGAATAACGAGGAGAAAAGTGTTTTAGGCAGAGGGGATTGTGCTCAGTGTATTAGAAAAAAAGCAAAGAGGCCAGTGTGGCTCCAGTAGAGAAGGTGAAGGGCAGAGATGAGATCAGAGAAGCAAATGGGGCCAGTCATAGAAGGTCGGAAGGTGTGACCATTTTCTGGGGATGATAGATTACTAAACCCACAATCAAGGTGTGGTGTGATACATGCTAAGGAGGTTGTGCAGGGTGTTGTGGACAGGACTGGCTGCATAATTTGCAAGGCTCAGTGCGAAATGAAAGTGTGAGGCATCTTGTTCAAAAGTCAAGGTGGAGACAGAGAATTAAAACAAGCAAGGGGCCCATTTGATTGCAGCGCCCTGTGCAAATGCACACAACTCACACACTCTGGTTGTGGAAATATAAGAGAAATAGCTATCTCTACAACAGATGCTTCTTCAGAGGTAAAACACATCGTCAGAGCTGTATTGTCTTACAGAAAGTGCATTCTTTCTTATGTTTGGATTTGAAGGTCCTGTTAAAGTCTCAGCCACCTCGCTTTCTATCAGTGGGACCTTGGGCAAGTTACGTAACTCAAATGTTCTCAGATTCCTCCCCTATGAAACAGGGATAATAGACCCTGTCTTATAAGGTTTGGTTTGGGTGACAATTTAGCCAAATAATTGTGGAAATGTTTGATAAACTATAGAATTCCATAGAAGGATTATCATTAGTAATGTATTTAAATTGCTTCTCTTTTATGTTCTGTTTTGACATTTCCTCCTTCCTCTAATTCCTGAACAAGCAAAGCTTTTTGTGAACTAATGGCGATAATTTACACCGGAAATAAAAATTATTCACCTCTTTCTCATGCAGGAAATCAGCCTCATTATGTGATACATTTTATTATGGGCAAGAAGCCCAGGCGTCAGATTGAATATTATGCTTTGTCCCATGACATAACTGCGATTGTATATCAATGGTCTTTATTCCTCGGCAGCAATTATTTGGTAAAATGAACCAGTTCTAAGTGAGCCTGTGGTCTTGGCCTCCTCCCTCTGGCTTCTTTCCCCACTAGGCAGTCATTTTTCTGCTTCTCTTGCCCAGCTCTCTCCCCAAAGAGCAGCTGTATTTGTGTGGCTCACCCTGAGCGGGCAGGCAACTGGCTGCCATCAAAGCCACTCTGCGGCCTGGCCAGTGGGGAGCCATGAAGAGCCATCTGCTCGCCTCTGCTGCAGAAATTGAGAGTGTCACCTCTGCAGCAAGTCCTGTTTACAGGAGGATAATAGAGTTATTCTTTCGTAAGCGTATTATTTGCCAAAGAAAGGGGCATAGCTTCAAGAAGGAAATAAGTAGGTGGATGTAACCAATGCCGATAAGCTTACATAATTTGCTGAATGGAAATAGTTTTCCTGTAATAAAGTGAGAGAGGACAGCAGGCACATTGGAGACATACCTGCTATTAAATACAATTTCAAACAGTGTGGTCTTCTACATGCAAAAATAAATAAGAATACCTGACTTGTTAGAATGGAACTTTTAAAAAAGTATTTATTTTAAAGGTTGTATTATTTGTTTCAGACCTCAAAATGTCTCTTTTAAGCAGGCTTATATTGGGATCTTCACTCTTTTACTTACTAGCCCGGTTATACAGGCGAGGTAAAACCACTATGAGATTGTTTATTCAACTGTAAAACAGGCATCGGAGTACCTATTTCAAAGTGCTGTTGGAAAATTTGGAAATTATCCTCTGTTCCTTCGTAGGAGTTATTTGAATATAGTAGGTGCTCGATAATTACTAGCAATTATAATTAGCTATTATGATTGATTTTTAAATTTAGAATACAAGAAACTCACAAGAAATACAGAATCTAACTAACTAGGCAGTTTTGATTGTGTTGACAATTTGGCTCAAGTTAGCTTTTACTTTAAATGGTTCAGCACACATTTATCAAGTACTGATCATAGGATTAAATACTGATGGTATTTGGCAGTGAAGGTACAATGAAGAACTATGGATTCACAGGTTGGTGGAAAAGTCAAGGCATGCAGCTACTGAGCTACAAACTCCTTTTTAGTTGGATGCCACCCCATTCCCCTATAAAATCCTTTTTGCATTCTCTTTGATATTTTAGTTAGTCCTATTTCTTGATCAAAGCTTCATTGAAAGGCATTTCATTACTTGAGTAGCTATCAAAATTTCTTCATATGATTTTCTTTTTGGGTGCTAGGTCTCTCTGGGTTGAATGTTCACTTTAAAAAACATATCACATATTTTTCTCTAAATATGAGATATCTCTTGTTGTTTTATACTGTTTCTAAATGAAAGCACAAAAGTATTGAACCTAGTCTGATTCTATTCAAATAGAAGACTCACAGCAGGTGTGAGTAAAAATGAGGAAAAGACAAAGAGATGTGATTTCAAAATGTCATGAAGTGAGGAGGGAATAAAAGGAGTAGCTTGGTAAGGAGAAATGATGCAAAAACTGGAGAAATCTATAAGGGAAAAAGGGAAGACAAAGGGATTTATGTGAAGAGAAAAACAAGGGAAAAGGGAGTTTATGACAGAATACATTGTCATGTCATAGGATCTTTGTCTCACTTTGGGTTTGAAAGGAGTTTTTGTGCCGGAAAAGATAGTTCTAATCAGTGACATTTGTCTCCTACCTATATCTTTTAGAGTATATGAGAATCTTGATCACTGATCTATAAATCTATAGGATCAAAGAGAAAATTTTACAAAATTCTTGCTACTTTTATAGATCTACTGCTTGATCTCAATTGAACATGACATCAGCAGCAGATGCCACTAACTGAGAACTGCCATTCACAGAACAGTTTCCTCCTTCAGTGGGGCAGGATTAAAATTTTCATTTAGTTAAATGAGAACACCAGGGATCACTGCCTCTAGTCAATGGATTGTGAGATTGTTCTACCGATAAAATAGCTTTCAAGTTCTCCCTGTAAACTGTGGGCTCTCATTCTGGAAACTCTAACCACTCACTGATATCTAACTAATAAACACAATGGGAGGATTCAAGATAATTTATCTCAGCAGAGAGATGTGCTCCAATTTCTTACCTCATTTCCTAAGGTGATATTGGGAGGTTTTTCATTTTGAGGCACAGATTCCACGTTGAAGAGCAACACGCTGTATTTTGAACACAGTAGAGTTATATTTGGTATGTACTTTGTTCCATCTTTAATTTTCTAAAGAACAAGATATTAGAATTTTTTTCTGGGAAGTTTTCAGGGGAGTTATCTTGTTTTCTAGCATTGTGTGGTCTTTATCTTTTTATAAGCCTAGTGTGGCTCTGAAGAGAATTCTCTAGTGAGTCAAAGAACAGGGATTCTCTCAGAATGAGTCTATCAATAAAATGACTGCGAAATAAAAGTTTCCTATCAGAGTTTTGAAATGACAGCAACATTCCATCTTTCATGAACATGTCTGACTAGTTGAAAACAAAATTAAAAAATGATTTTTATGTGCCTTCAAGATATTTTTGTAGAAATGATTTTTTATTTTTATTAATATAAAACAGAGTTAGAATACCAATAATGTTTGATCTCCCATCATTATTTATAAGTATTTTCCTCTGGAAAATTTATATATATATATATGATAAAGAGCATATATGCCCCTTTCCCTACTCCCACCTGCCAAATATCTATTTTCCTTGATATTAATCTGACCATAAACACAGCTGTGAGACATACTAAATCTTATTTCTCAGCACCAAAGACACAGTACAGAAAATAATCAAGAGATCCTCAAATCATATTTTGCTTTGACAGTCCTAGGAGGAATATTGGAATCAAGTCCACAAGTCTATAATAGTCCTTTGGAATGTCTTAAAGAATCATTTCATTCTTTTTTTTATCATGAATGAAAAAAAAAAAAAACGAGATTGAAACAAAGTCCTAAACCAACATGAAGCTTTTAGAAGTAAAATTATTATTGTAGCATTATTATCAATTTGAGTCATGGTCATAATAATAATTGAAACTATTTATAATATTTTGTTAGGGCTTTTAGTCAGGTATTTTAATTGTTGAATAAAATAAATTATTAAAACTGAAAAAAATTGGTTCTTAAGAAAATATCAGATTTTGTGTGATAATTTCTGAAAAATGAGTGTCAATGACCTGATTAAACCAAAAAGTCTCTGTAGATGAACAAAGACCAAAATGAATATTCTAAAATGACTCTCCAAATTTAAACTTTCCTCCAAATTCAATCTCTGCATGAATTGTATGGCAGAGATTAGAACTTGGACTACCTGAATCTTTGTCTTTTCCTTGTCTATTCTACTTTACCTGGCTCCCCCATGAGCTCAGGAAAGTGGAAGAAATGGTACGAATTAGGGAAGAAATGTGTGCAGATTATGTGGAATGCATAAAATGGATCCAAAAGCTAGCAGACAGTTTTCATTTAAAATCAATTCAACTACAAAAAGGACTAATTTGAGACAGTCAGGGCCTTGGCAAGTGCGACTCATTTGTTTGGATTTGTTGGTCATGAAACATTTTCCCTAGTTTGACCATTTGCCATCATGTGTTTTTCACAGCCTGCTCTGCTATGGAATTAATTGGTACCCTTATAGAAATGCTAAGGCTT
>JAQZBX010022022.1:0-31863 GCA_029593785.1 Cabassous unicinctus | reverse complement strand
ATAATACTCTAATACTTTGTACTGGTTGAGGTATGGTGAATTAGTCATTCTCCCACAAACTGCTTAAAAAATATAACATTTCTAAGGGTAGCTTTAACTTAAATTACATCAAGAGTCTTAAAATGCACATACCCTTTGATCAAACAATTCATTTCTCAGAATTTGCCCTAAGAACATAATAAAAGATGTGGAACACAAATGGATATAAAAATACAATGTTGTCTATAATTCAGAAAAATTATAAATCTAAATGCTCCTAGCAAACTATTACTAAAACTACAGTAAATCTATACAATGTAAACATTCATTAGAAATCACAGAACTCTATTGCTATGGAAAGACATCAACTAATAAATTACATGTGAAAAAAAAAGAGTTAATATGTATAAGCCAGAGAAATCACACCATATACACTTAAGCAAAATCAGTTGCAGCATCCCTGGCCCCCACAAAAACAAACAAACAAACAAAATAGGCTATTCTATCTGCCAGTTCACCCAAAAAGTGAGTGCCTCAAATAAAGGATGAGAGAGGAAAAGACTGCCCCCTCAGGCAGTCTCAGTTTCCATGTTCCTCTCACAATATGAGCTTCTCTCTGTATCTCAATGTGCTGAGTGTGATTCTAGCATATGTTTTAGTTTGAGGCCACTTAAACACAAACTTCTTCATTAGGCGCTTAACTAAAGAAACTATTATCTGTTCTACCACTAAAGGGAAAAAAACAATTGTGCTATAGTTAATGAGAGAGTGCTAAATTTCTGAAGGATTTTCAAGGATAATTTTAACCAGAGACAAGTTTTTACCTTATATGCAGATTTCAAATACCAATTCTCATGTAGAAAGCAATTCTATGTTTTTATTTGTGTAGGAAGTTTGTTTTGCAAAAGAAAGCATGTGTATATATAGACAATAATATTCTAGAGGGATATATATCCCCATGGATGAAGTGGGAGCTTATCTCTGGTGGGAAAACTTTCTTGCTTATAATACTTTACATAAAGTATATTTATCTGATTTTAAATGTTTTATGTGAAGCATGTATTCTTTTTATAATAAATTTCATTTTGGAGGATTAGAGAGAAAACAATTATAAAGCTGAAAAGAACGGAAATATATCCCTGCCATGTCAGAGGTGAAAAAAACTGTTACAATTCACAAGCTAAAAAGCAAGTACAATGTTTTTATTCGTTAAAATATACTATACTAGTCATATCTACTCATGCACAGATATTCTGCTTTCTTCAAAACCAGTATAAACTTAAAAAGCTACTTCTGATCTCCAAAGAAAAAGGAATATCCTATAATATTTAAAAGCATATATTACAATCCATGTTTTCCACACTAAAAACAGGAAAAATGTCAAGCCACTGTCCAAAAAATAAGTTCTTTCAACACTTTATATACAATTTGACTAACAGTCAAAGGGTATTCACATGCATATTCCTTAAAATAAGGTGTGTACAAAAAGGAGCCGAGGCTCCTCAGAGAAAGGATAATTCCAGGGCTATGGCAGGATAGGTACAAAATGACCCTGTAACATCTTGTATGCCAAGAAGTAAGAAAGTGCTCAAAAAATGATGGGGGCATGTCATAAAAACACAAGAGCAAGCTTGAAAGGGCTCCCACTAGCAAAATCTGAGACAATGTGGGCAACAAAATAATTAATGATTAATGGTAATAAATTATAAACCACTGAAAAAGTAGGAATCTGCAGGTCCACCATGACAGATAGAGAGAGAGACAGACAGACAGAGAGAAAGAAAATGGGGGAGGAAGACTCTTGACTACAATAAAATACCAAAGTGTCAAATGGAAAACATAGAGGAGTGCTGCTGTTATAAAACTGTAATTTTGCAACAACCATAGTAAAGACTGGTTCAGGCAGGAATTATCAATGAATACTAAAAGTCTAAGGGAAAATATGGCTAAGGAGCAGGATATATGCGTGGTGTTAGTGGTTCTGCCACATACTGCTTATAAGTTGCGAGGGATAAAACAGTAACTATAGAGTAGAGAAACCAGACAACTTAACCAGGTGATCAAAAATTAACATCACCAATGAAGGACAGATGAGATCACTGTCCTTCATCTACCTGCAGATGTGTAGTACCCTAGCCAGGAAAACATAGTCTGAATCTAATCACAAGCAAACATGAGACAAACCCAAAATGAAAAACATTATATATTTTAAAAATTAAAATAAAATAAGGGTGAAGGGGAACTATATTCTTCAAAAATATCAATGTTGTAAAAGACAAAAAAAGGAGATTAAAGAGACATGACAATTAAATGCAATACCTGGTCTTAGACTGGATCCTATACTAGAAGAAAAATTTGACCCTACGTAGATGAAATGACTTAGACTAGAAAAATATTTACAGAAGATTTTACAACTCTGTGATTCCAGAGTTCTAAAAAGAATTTAACCAGATCCAACATAATCAAAGCACTGCTTCAAAGCAGTAATAAGCAGTACTAGCAAATACATCCAACCCAATCAAAACTACCAATCGAAAAGTTAAAATTTTCTTCTAATTTCACAAAGTTTAGGCCAATAGTCTGATCCATATCCTTTTATAACTGTTTTCCTTTCTCAAACCTAGCCTACAAAATTACACACACACACAAATTAACAATAGACCAAAATGCAGCATCACTGGGACCAACAATAAGCAAAAACCTAAGAAATGTTGACATTTTACCGGTATACCTGGAAATTTTTAAACCTTGAGTACTAAGTAAATACTTTACAAAATGTGTAAATACATGTTCCATCATTATAAACATTCTGCTTCACAGTAACAATCATTAAAAAGAGGGCAGTGACCACACTGTTATGTTTGTTATTAGTGTTCATTACCAAACAAAATATTCAACTCTGAAAAAAAAATAACGAACATCCTAATGGTTGAAGGTGAGAAAAAGTTCTGAATTCAAATCAATTGAATTCAATTTCAGCTCTACAATTTAGTATCTGAGTGTCCTTGGAAAAATATGTAACCTCTCAATGCCTCGGTTTTCTAATCTATAAAATGGTATAATCATAAAATACACAAATGATGACTAAATGAGACAATCCATGTCAAGTACTTGTATTAATACATAAAAAGTGCTCAATAAATGTTAACCATTAGTACTTTTTACATACACTTAAAAATGAGTAATACATTTGAAACCTAGAATCTACAAATCTAAATTTTTGTTCTTTACTATTTTATAAGGACTAGTAAAACTATTAGAAATAATATAATAGTAACAAATGAACTGAGAGCTGAAAATCTCAGAAATGGACAGTTAAACATTGCCCATCATCATTTTGAAATATCTGCAGAACTGAAATAAAACACAGTATTAAAATAAGCTTGCAAATAAAAAGTGTGAAAAGGCTTGATTTATTGCAGATACAATATATGATTATTCCACTGTCTTTCCCCACCCAATATAGGAAAGAAACCCAAAAATTTACGTTTCATCTCCAAAGCCATTTGATCTTCTAAATGAAGATCTGTTTGTACTGAAACAGGAAATTTAACTGAGAAAAATAATCATACAACTAGTCAGCCTGTAGAAGTTTGTTTGCAAACAAACAGAAGCTTTAACTGGAGAAAAACAGAGAAACTGTAACTTGCTAGGTTAGAAGAGTAACTTCACTCAAACTCAAAGCACAAATTGAGTATCTAGTGAATTATCTTCAAAAAACAAACAATAGAAAACAAATTAAATAAAAGGAGCAAATTAAATAAAAGGAGCTCCAAAGTAAAGGAGCAGCTTCTCAAAGTCAAATGTTGCAAATCATATAACAATTTAACTCAAGTCTCTAAAGCCAGGCCAATCTTGAGCCCTGGTTTTTGTCCTGTGCACAAGAACAGATGAGTTCTGACCCCCTAAGAAGTAACATCAGGTTCTAGTTTAATATGAAATCTCTAGGGATTACCAGAGTAGCCCTGAATCCCAGAGAGGCCTTAGAATCGGGAGTGACCTCAAACATTATGGGCCTGATTGTAATCAAAATATATCCAGTCTGTTTCACTCACAAAATTTTCAAATATAAGTAAAAAATGGAAATACAAAATCAAATATATTAAGTTCTCAAATGGCTCTCATTCAAACCAGGTATAAGAATTTGGTAGACTTTATCTCCCACCATACAAAAAGAATAAGCAGATAGGTTTTGAAATAAATTTTAAACAAGTGTGTAGCTCATGGATTTTAAGATATAGTTTTAAAATTCAGCGCTAAAGAAACAATTTATCAGTTGAAACTCAAACGTTATTAAAAACTTTTCTTTCAGTAATTTTTAAATCTGCAAGCCATCTTTCAAGGATACTGCCAAACATCAGAGATAGAACAATTTCCATATTTCATTGAATCGAGGACATTATCAATTATAAGCACCACTATTATTCATGTGCCACTAAGAATGCAAAAACACTGCCAATTAAACAATCACATGTCCTTTATAAGATGTGTCCCAATTTCAGAGATATTAAAACACAGGTGTCTTGGAGTAGATGGAATGCAGTATATGCTTGCTTGTCGCTCAGATGATCCCAAGGCACCAGAAACCTAATCTATATAATATAGCAACTCTTACAGAGAGGGAAAAAGCAGTACTTATATAATATTAAAAGCCCTAGAATACAACACAAACTTTTTTTAAATACATGAAAACAGTCAAAACAAACCACCAGTCCCAAGAATCCATCAATAAATAATCAATGCAGATTACAAGTCCAAAGAAACTCAGCATCCCAAGCAAACAGATAATTCACTATAACCTAAACACCAAATGATTTCCAAACTGAGAAGGTCAAGAATCTAAGCACCAATTTTTCAAACAACTCATGCAGTCAAGACTTATGTCGCCTTTAATTCCATGGTCCACAGGTCAGAGGACAGAGTACCACCTACTGTTGGAATGAACAGTTAATTCAGGATTTTTCAGTACATATTATGGACATAACGGACTCTGATTTAGCTTAGGGAAATTTACATGCTTAAAGTACATTATGATACTGTTTCAAAGACAGTGGTGGAGATGCAAAGCAAAGATAAAATCTATTGGCCTAGAGTTTTCTAAAACTGAGAAAAGTAATAAAAGGTAATAACTCAGTATCAGTAAACACAAGAAAATGTATTTTATTAATTCAGAGTGTCAACAATTAATTCACGTACAGTATGAAACAAAAAGCCTCTACTAAATTTACCCATTTCAAAACTCCTAGTTTATTACTTTTCTTACACCAAAATCTGATACCAAATTCTATAAAACATTAAAATATAAATAAATCTAAATATCAAAGTAAATATATAACCAATGAAATTGACAGGACAAATAAGATTCACAAAGATAAATTTAATAATTAAAAATCTAACTCTACTAAACTTCAATTATGCACGAGAATAAACACATTCAAAACCTAAAACAAGCAAGACAGAAGATATCAAAAATCCCTTCAAACATAGCCAATCCACCCCAATATAGGGAGAAATCTTAAGTATAGATTCTGCTAAAAAAAAAAAAAGATTCTGCTTAGTTACCTCACTAACCATTTAATTATCTTATTTCACTGCCTTTATACACAGAAAGATTGCCATATATATAAATAAAATTCAGGACATACAAGTCATAATATTTTTTCCTAAACTAACAAACTAGCAGTGCTCCTACTAAATAAAACATTCTTAAGTTTAAAGTTGATTTAGAAAACCAAATAACTGAAAAAATTATTTTTTTTCCTTCCATTTTTGCTCTTTGGTCAGAGGAATCCAATTTGAGCATCCATTTGGACCTCAAACCTCAGAGCTTAGAAATTCAAATGTAAAAAATGTCCATCAAAATGGCAAAATGTTGATAACTTTTGAAGATGGATGACAAGTATATGGTTTCTCTTTTTTGTGTATGTTTTTAAAAATCTATAATACAGTTAAATTTTCAAAAATTGTGTGTGTACCAAGTGGGTCTTCTTAAAAATCTTTTTTCATTCTAAAGCAAATTTAGTTCAGAGTATCAGTTTACCAATAAGTTATTCAGCAAGGTACACCAACTTGAAAGTAGCCCTCAAATCACACTAACAATCACTTGGCCAATACATAACTGCAAGGCCATCTCTGCTTGGGTGTTATTGAGGAAATAAAAGTAATGCAACGAAGTATTATGTCTTATTTTAAAATGCTATTTAGTCAACAACTAAAAAAAAAAAAAACAATACAAAACAAAACAACACCATTTAGTCTTAGCATTGGAAAGAGAAATCCAGTTTAGTGATTTACAAGCTTTTCAAGATATCTTGAAGAAAGGACCAGAGACAGAGCTCCTTGTATATATCAGGGATTGTGTAAGAAATAAAAGATTTTGTTTTTAAATAAGATCTAGCTGCTTTAAAAAAATTTTTTTTAGAAAAAGGAGGAGGGCTTAAAAACCACTATTCTACTTCACCATCTGCATTCTACAGCTAATATTGGCCTAGAATAAGTTAAATGACTTGCATAAGATCATTCAGTTAATGGTAATGTCAGGAACAGAATTCAGGACATTTGACTATTTGTCAAGTTCTCCTTTAAAACAATGCACCACCTCAAATTTAAGTTACAATTAAGAATAAAACTCTGTTGCAATTTTCTTGTCTGTAAAATGAGGTACAGAGGTTGTCTAATGATCTTTAGACAATGTCTAATGATCATTTTTCAGTTCTAAAATTTCTGACTCCATGAATACAAAGTTTAAACAGATGTCAACATTAAGGAAATGAATGTTCTTAAATATAGTAGAACCCTTCAAACATTTTCAAGGACTCCAGATAAATGCAAATGAAATACACAACCCAACTAACAATTCCCTCACTACCTTTCGGTCCTGAAAAATTTTTGCAACTTCTCTATCCTTTAATAAAGATAGGAAACCTTGTTATCAAAGGTCACTAAATTAATCATGCTGAAAATATTTTTGTTTATTAGATATTTTTGGAAAGGATATTGTTCTATCAAAAACTTACAACTCATTGAAGATGTTCAAGTTGATTCTCACAGAGAATCAAGAACGTCCTTCTCTTTGGTTTAAAATAACTGAATTCAGAGATAGCCTTACAGACATAAAATGGTCACAAATGAAGTTTTAATTCCCACCTATTAAAGCCTGAAAGAGGTTGCTCTGAAATATGTTAATAACTCGTTCTATGGAACTTCTGAGCTGTCTGTCCTCAGTTTGGCTTAGTTTCGAACGATACTCTTCCAAAAGGTGCAATGCTCTCTGGGTATCTGAGAGGAGAAAAGAGCCTGGTTAAAATCGTGTATTTACAAGAAACTATTACTATTAGCTATGCAGGCAAATGATTCTGCAAGACATCTTAACAGTTCCCCAAATCCCCCAGGTTAATCTTTACTATGTACATGTAGACATATAATCCCTAGAAAGATGGGGAAAATTTTTAAACATACATCATTACACAATAGAAAAAGGGTGAAGGTGAGTAGTTTGTAATAAATGTGTACTGGTAGCCAGCCACAGTAAAAGATCTGATGAAAGTTTTATCAACATGGTTTCAGATTACCTGATTTACAAAAGCCAATTATCTACAATTTGTCATTATAACCTAAATCTTAAATGTTTCAAAATACTAGTACTTAATCAGTATCCCACATTCACACAAGAAATACTGTTTAGTAAAAATGATAAGATGATGAAATACTGAAACACCAATTCAGAGATTTTAAAAAGATATTTCAGGGAAAAAAATAATTGCCTTTCTAATCACTATTTAGAGCTATCAAGGAAGAAAGTTCAATAAACAGGTGTTCCCATCTACTGAAATGATATGAGGCTTAGATTTCCCAAGTAATAAAGCTAGGACCGTGCTGCCTCAAAGTTACACAAACACTTTTAAAACATAACAATCACAAAACAAGTAAAAGGAAAAGCAGGTGATACCCACAAGATTTCCGAAATAAATTCTCACCTTGCTTCCGGACCGGCATTTTTCTCCAGAATCAGGAAGAGGGCAAGCACCTTTAAAAACACAAAACAGAAATTTAAAAAGAAGAAAAAATTCGTGGTTAAACTAGCATTTCCCCCTAAACAAATCGAAAACCTCCCACCCCCAGTTGAAAAGTCCACTTTGCAAAGTTTTCCCAAATGAAAGGAAGAACCTAAAAACCCAGCGATGCCAATCCAGGAAGCTTTTTTTCTAGGAGTGGGTACCACTGTAAATTAAGAGCAGAGAGAAGCGCATTCTTTCAAATTCTCCTGGAAAGCTTCCCCCTCTCCAAAAGGCACTAAATGCCTAGACGTAGGGCCACCACCACCCCTACCCCGGGGCAAAAGAATCCCAGCCTCCCCATCTGCTACTGGGGGGTCAAGAAGCGCTCCGACCCTTGGCCCCTGAGCTAACAGCGGCCGTAGAGCGCTCCAGTAAGGGGCCAGCTGCGAGCTGATCACCCCGCTCAGCCCCAGCCCCCTGTTCTCACCTGTCTTTCTCCTTCCTCGTTTCCTCCGGGCTACTCCGGCGGGGGCCGGACAGGGCAGCTGCCGCTCTCCGCGACGCCCTCGCGCCCCACATGCACGCCTCCGCTGTACCCCACACCTGCGGCGCCGCCACAAAGTTCCTGCGAGCAGTGTGCGCCCGGAGCCGGAATCCTGTCTAGTCCAACGCCGGGCTGCTCTCCTGCCCCGACCCTCTCCACGTTCCCCCGCCCCGCTCGGGTCTCCAATCGCTAAGGTGAGGGGGTGAGGGGACAGGGTACGAGCTCCCCTAAGCGGCCGCACTCCCGAAGCCTCTTCTTTGTCCTCGGCCTCCTCGTCTTCACCCGCCGCGGCCTGGTACCCCCTCGCCCTCTTCTCTCCCGGCTGCCCCACCCTCGGAACCTCTCCTCCTTCCGCACCCCCAATCTCTCTCCCCCCAAACTTTCCGCCAAGATGGCGGCCTCCGAGCCGGACTGCCGCGCCCCCACGTGACCGCTCTCCCGGCTCTCTCAGCCAATGGGAAGTGAGGAGGCGGCTCGCGCCGAGCTCCAGTCTCTCATCGCTGCTACCTTTGGTTTGAAAGGGGAGGAATGCGGGGAAGGAGCTTGCGGAGCTGGAAGGGGTCACTGAGAACGTCCCAAATAGACTTCCTCGAGTAAAGGGGCGACGGCTGAAGTGGAGCTGAGGACAAAGGAGTTGACGTGCAGACTCTACAGGTGGGCTGGGGTGGCCTTGAAGGAGCCCTTTACCTCGCCCTAGCCCACCAGTGTGTCCCGCGGATCTGAGCTAGAAGCACGTCAGGCCGGAAAGGGTCGGGGCGCTGAAGAGACGTGACTTCACGCCTGATCAAGGATACGCATTCGGAGACACCCCTTAACCTCACTAAACACGTGCTGTTTCCAACTCCGCGGCAGGAGAGTACCTGGCGCCCCATTAAGCGTTATCTCGGTGGGGCAGGAGGTGGGAGCCGGCAGGAACTAGGAGGAGGGAAGGGAGGAGTTAGGGCAGGGGTGCTACCTTCACGCTGCTCTACTTTATAATGATTTTTTGTAAAGTTACCATTCGTCCCGCAGTAAAGAGTTTGGGGACTTTTAATTAAAGAAGGGGACGTAAAACAGGGAGAGTGGTAAATTTGGAAAGATTTTGAGAGTTTTAGTAGAGAACGTGTAAGTCTAAGTGACCAAGTCCAAGTATGAGTGCATTTAAGGGTAAGGAGATGATTCGTTCATTCATTCACTCACACATTCATTCCTCCATGCCAGCTTCCCCGCTCTCAGGCGTTACCCAAACTCAGGCGGCCTCTTTAAGAGCTCACCTGTAGCCACCTCCTTCGAGGCTTAGCCAATCTCTGCCTGCATGGCTGGTTTGTTTCCACTGCACCTCAGAGAGGGAAAACAGACCAGGACCCTCACAGGGGCTGAACTCCCAGGTTGGAGAGGGGAATAGCAAAAAGCTCTCCAAGTCCCTACCGAGGTCTTCGAGCTTCCTCTGGATAACGAGCACCTCCCTCCGCTGAGGTTCAGAGAGAATTTGACCAAGGTCACCCAGAGTTAGTGACAGTACTAGAAACCTAGAGATCCTGTCTTTCAAAACCAAAGACTCTTGCTAGTAAACCTGGCAGCCTTTCACTGAGGCTGTCTCCATGGGATCATTAAGGGAAGTCTGGGGAACCTTCATACTGTAACCATAACGCTACTCAAGGGTATGCTGACCACTGGGTTTCACTTTCAGATTGCACCTTGGAATCCCAACTTCTGGGGAGAACCCAACGACTTCAGAGCTCATCTAGACCCATTCTTAGTTTAAATAAAGAAATTGAGAGGGGAATCAACTTGCCCAAGGACATACAAATTAGTGACAGAGCAGCCCCAGAACTCAGGTCTCCTAGCTCCAGTGCAGGGCTCTTTCCACTGTGCTTTTGGACAACTGGATATGTTGGCATATTGGCAGCAGATCTCTATGCTCTTCTGGATCAAGCATCCTGGGAGGTCAAGTGACAGTTAAGGCAATATTACATAGAAGAAATGGTACAAAGAGTGAAAGGGAAATCCTAAAAACAAGGAGCTTAAATAAAGGGATGGGATTTTTTTTTAAATAATAAAAATGGATGATGGCATGCATACTATTATTATCAAAACTTCATTAATGAACTGTAAATGTAATGATAAGAAGAAATGGAAACTAATAATGGAATCTCTCCAGAATTCAGGAGGAGGACGGAGGGAAATTTGCCTTCCCCCCTTAATACCATTCATGTTCATATATGTTCACTTGCTAGGCTATGGGGATAAAAATTTAAAAGATCTAAGTCCTTCTGTTAAGGATCCACAGTCTAATAGCAAATAAAGGCCAATACAGGTTTTTCCAGGGGCCACTGAGGAATTAAAAACAAGATTTGTATGAGCTCTCAATGTCATCCTAGTCCTCTCCTTAAAAACAAAGAGGAAAAGGAGAAAAGCGGACAGGTTACCCTTCTTTTGTAAACCTCTAGCCCTATGAAGGTGTCAGCAATTATACTCTTTTTGTTTGTTTATAATTGGAAATATAATTTATATAACAGATTAGGTAACACTCTGAATTCTATACATGAAAGCAAATGTTCTGGTTCCCTTTGGTCAAGCAGAAATGCCACTGCTTGGAGCCTCATGGCATTGTAGCCAAGATATCTATCCAGGCTGAGCTTATCTTAAGTCTTGATGGTGCTAAAGGATCTTCTTCCAAGATGGCTCACTCACATGGTTGCTCAGACAGAGCTGGCTGTTAGCAAAAGGCCTTCAGATTTTCGTAGGGTTGTTTGAGTGTCTTCATGACATGGTAGCTAACTTCCCCCAGTCCAGGTGATCCAAGAGGGCAAGGCAGAAACCACAATGTCTTGTATGACCTAGTCTCAGAAGTAACAGTCCATCATTAACACAATATCCTATTGGTTACTCTGGTCAGCCTCAAAGGCATGAATACTAGGAGGTCGTCATTGGAGGTCATCTTGTAGAGTGACTTCATATCATCACAACATACAAAGCAATGACATCTGGATATTTCCAAAGAACTTTTATTTCATTTAAGCCTTTCTTACTTTATGCAGTTAGAAACTTGCCATTGAATAGGACCCAGTATAATATCTGGTTACTTTTCCAAACTCCTTATGAAAAAAATAGATGCATACATACACTATATTACATATATATGTATATATATACACACACACACACACACACACATATATATGTATACATGCATACATATATTTGAATAAAAGAAGTTACTACTACAAGATACTGGCAGGAAAAGTTCTTCACAAAACTACCCAGCCCCAAGTCAACTTTCCTTTCAAATAGGTGAAAAGGCTTAGGAGTCAGAGGGTCACAGGGAAAGATTCAAGTCTTCCATTCTTCTCTTGAGATGTGAGAGATCCTATCTCAAAGATTTATTGTCTCTCAGTTCCAAACCTTCCATTCCCAACCATCCTTCTACCCAAGCCACCCTTCTGGCTCCACATCTCTGTCTTCATCTTCTCCCTCCTCCAGGTCCCCAGGCTGTAAAGGTGCCAGGTCTTGCCAGACTGTGCTGCATCTTTTGCTTTCACTTTGGCAGAGTGGCAATGGGCTGCCTATGCCAAGGCAATCACTAAAAGAAAAGGGTTTGATGCTGTCAAAAAATCTTACGCCAGCTTAGGCTGCAAGAAGAGGAACAGTGTCAAGAAGTGCCCATGCTTAGCCTAGCCAGATCTCTTCTACAGCTCAGGAGACATTTTCTGGCAGCACACTTTAAGAGGGATCAGACAAACCATATCCTGGAAAGAAGAGAGTAATCAGAGCAGTCAGGGATATGAAACCTTATCCCAAGAGAACAATTGTAAAAGTCAGGACTATTTCATTGGAAGAAGAGAGGGTTCCAGGGAACTTGATTTCAGTCTTCAAACAGGCTTTTTCTTGGGCGGGACGGGGAGGGGGTGAGGTAGGGGGCAAACCAAAACCAATAGATGAAAGTCACAGGAACATGGGAAGTTCTTGTTTAACATGAGTTGTCAGAAATGTCCAAAATTCCAAAGAGCTGTCTCTGAACCCAGCAAGGCTTCTTTTTCAGAGGGTAGATACATACCCAGGCAGAGGGTTGGACTACGTAAACTCTGAGAACACAGTTCAAGGAAGCTCTTGAGATTTCCATCCCTGCTGTGGTATTAGTACTTTATTTACATGAAAAATCTAGTCTACCTAGTTTAAGTGGTACCAAGACAGACTTCCAGTTGCATAGATAATTCTTATTTTCAGAATAAAGGGTACAAATAGAAACCAATCCTTCTAAAATATGGACAGTTGCCCATTTCCATGTGATTAGGCACTAAACTCATGCTTTTAATGAAGGATCTATCCTCAAATTTCTGTATTGTAATTTAATGGGTTCCTTACATGGTTGTAGGATTAATAATCACCTCTTATTTGAACCAGTATACACTTATACTGGTATGATGCTTTGTACATTGCTCAAAGGACAAATTTAACTCATTTAGTCTCACAGCATCTTATAAAATAAACTTATTGGTTATGATCTCCCACTTTGCAGAGGAGGGCACTGAGGAAGAAGGAAATAAATAACCTAGTCTAGGATACCACAGCTTGCTGGTAATGGAACCAGGACTGAACATTAGTTCATTATTTGTTTCATTAGACCACATTGCCTTTTCTCTTCTTGGCTCCTTTCTGAAAAATAAATAAACCAATAACAATGGGAGTGTATGTGTGTATTGGAGAGAGAGAGAAACAGAGACAGAGATGGAAAGAGGGAGAAGAAAGAGGCAGAGAGAATCAGCTAAAACAAAGGACAACTAATGGGATAATCTATTATGTATTTATCATATATTTGAAAGTCTTTAACAGTGAAGACAATTTTGGTGGAAATAGGAATATCACCTCTGACCACAAAGAAATAAATGTCCATACCCTGGTTCTATGGTATGACTAAATGAATTTTTTGGTTGCTGTTTTTTTTTGTTTTTTAATGCAAAGGGTGTATATTTAAAACACTCTGTAGCTTCCTTCTCTCTTTCCTTTATTCTGACAAGAATCCTCAAGTGGGAAGGATTCATAGATGTATGGAACATCTAACCTGGAAGGGCCCTTAGCTACCATTTAATCCTATCCCCTGGTTTGACAGACATGAAAGCTCCAGAAGAGCTCCCAAACAACATCACATAGCACACAAATATCAAAGGATGATCGCAGAGTGCTGCTGGCATTTCAGGAAGAATCAATCTTCCTCTAAGAAAAAGAGAGAAAGAAAATCTTAGTAATCATTTCTAGAGATAAATTTCTAAGTTTAACCAAATTTGCCTTTCTGCTTTTGAAGAACTCACATTATTGACAGAACTATAACATCCCTTGTTAAAGTATTTGGGAGTATACTCAAATCTCCTTACATGAGATAGCCTCCTCAGCCCACCCCTGGCCAAAAGTGTCTGTTCAAAGAAGGATTTGGGTAGGGCCCCTTAGTCAGATTATCCTTTTATAGGTTGAGAACACAAACTTGGAAATTTAATTGGAATTTGAAGAACCGTTATTAGAATTTTAAGTCATTTGTATTCTATTTTGAGATGTGGCCTGGCTAATAGAATTCTGATGAGCAAAGGAAGCTGTGGCAGTTTGATATAGTTATGAATTCCAAAAGTAGATAAGGATTGTATTTGTAAACTGGTCTGTTCCTCTGGGTGTGATTAAATTATGATTAGGGCTTTGATTGGGCCACGTCAGTAGGATGTTGAGTCCCTGCCCCTTGGTGGGTGGGGACTCAGAGATAAAAGACATGACAAAGGACAGAATTGGAGTTCTGATGCTGAGTTGTAATGCTGGAGTCTGGGGAAGTAAGCACACAGAGGAGCTTGGTCGTGAGGAAGGAGAGAAGGCCCTGGGAAAAGAGATGAGCCATTTGCCTGATAGTCTACAGCTGGCCTTGAGAGACCAAGCAGTTGAACCCGGAGAGAATCAAGCCCTGGGAAGAGAGGAACCCAGGAAGCCAGAACTCTCACAGAATTTGGTGAAGGAAGTAACTTAAGCTTTATGGCCTGGTAACTGTAAGCTTCTACCCCAAATAAATACCCTTTATAAAAGCCAACAGATTTCTGGTATTTTGCATCAGCACCCCCTTGGCTGACTAATACAGAAGCCAAAAGATTCTCTATAATTGGACGTGGATTGAGTCCAGTGACCAATCTCCATTAGGACGCAAAACTGCCAGAGCCTTCCAAAAGCCTTCCGTGCCAGTCTTTCATTTTGGGGAAGTGACACTCACTAGAGCTGTAATTTTCCTGTTCCTTATGTTGTATAACCACAAATTCTTTTATTATGTCCTGCTATGTTAAGCTCACAAGAAGAAATGTAAAGACAAAGAATCACGTAACCTTACCTTCTGGTTAAGTTTCCTTTACATTAGATTTATTTCTTCCAAAACACAATTTTGGAATCAAGTCAGATTAAATATTTGTGATTAAACATCCTCTACCTTTTATAAATAAATTGGGCTATGTTTGAAGAAACAAGCCAGCCAAAGGGGTGCTTACACTCAAGGTTGATCTCTCACCAAAGTCAGTTGCCACGTGTTGAGGCAAGATGGTGGCTGATTGCTGTGAGAGTTCAGCCTTCCTCTTTCTCAGCTCCAGGCTGGCATAGGGCTTGTTTCTTTCTGGGCTTTCTCAGTATTGCAAACTATCAAGTGAATGGTTCATCTCTCTTTCTGGGGCCTCAGGATCAAAGTTCTCTCCTCTGCCGTGTCTATGGAGCTCTCTTTCTTTCTGTGCCTTCTTCTGTGTCTTCTTGAATGAGCATCCATTTATAAAGCCCACCAAGAGGGCAGGGACTTAAAATGAGTTACACCCTACTGATGCAGTCAAATCAAAGCCTTAATCTTAACATAATTTAATCAAAGACATCTCAGCTGAATGTAATACAATCAAAGGGGATCATGCCCAGAGGAACAGACCAGTTTATAAACATAATCTCTCTTTTTGGAATTCATAAATAATCTCAAATTGCCACACGTTTTATAAAAATTCTGCAGAAATTCCCCAAGTTGGATATAATTTCAAATTTCAAATTACCACATGAACAAAGCCAAACCAAAAGGAGGTGGTGGACAACATATTAACAACTACAAAAACAACAATTAAAAGGGAGGGGCATTATCAGTTGCTTGTGAAGATGAATAAAATAACTTAAGAATGGGGGGAGAGCAAATATTTAATAAGAAATACTATTTTAATAATTTAGAAAGACTAACAAACCATGGGTGGTAACAACTTCTCTTGAAGAATCCTAAGAAAACTAAATAAATAGAGGCTCCAGATACCATTGAAGATGGGTGTAGCAAGTTATGGTGGTGTGAAAGCTGAAATCAAGGGATTGGTTAAATGCGTGTATTTAACAAAAGTTTAATTTACTGGAGAAAAAGAAAGGCTTTAGATTTTGGAACAAAAGTAACACAGGAAGATGAGGGTAAGAACAGTACTGAAAACAGAGACTCAGGGAAAATCTGCATACTGAAAACGGAAATGCTCCCCCACTCAGTCCTCTTTCCTCCTCTTAGAAGGAGCCATAGCCCAGCAGACACCCACTAGACAGGAAAGGGAGAATACTTCTAGAGAAATGGAACTGCCTAAAAAAAGGGGGGGGGGGTGCAATAGATACTTATAGCTGGGAGATTCACAACAAAAAAGTCAGGCTGAGACATCAGGGAAATTCAAATCAAAACCACAGAGATACCATTTCACACCCGCTAGGATGGCTATAATAAAAAGGCAGATAATAACAAGTGCTGCCAAGGATGTGGAGAAATTGGAATACTCATATACTGCTGGTGGGAATATAAAACGGTGCAGTGCTATGGAAAGCACCTGTCAGTTCCTCAAACCTTTAAACACAGTTACCATATGACCCAGCCGTTCCACTCCTAAGTATATACCAAAGAGAATTGAAAACACATACTTCCACACAAAAGCTTGTGCACAAATGTTCATAGCAGCATTATTCATAATAGTCCCAAAGTGGAAACAACTCAAATGTCCGTATTATGCAGCAGTAAAAAGAAATGAAGTACTGATGTATGCTACAGCACAGATGAAGGCTGAAAACATGCTAAGTGAAGGAAGTCATTTACAAAAGATCACCTATTATATGATTCCAGTTAGATGAAATGTCTGCAATAGGTAAACCTATAGAAAATAGATTAGTGGTCACCTAGGACTGGGGGACATAGAAGGATTTAAGGGGTGATGGTTAAGTGGTACAGGATTTCTTTGGGGATTAATGCAAATGTTCTAAAATTGATTGTGGTGATGAGGTACAACTCTGTGAATACACTAAAATTAATTGAATTGTACACTTTAAATAGGTGAATTGCGTGGTATGTGAATTATATTTCAATAACATTGTTAACAAAAGAAGTCAGGATGGCCACCTTACTGCCCATTAACTATCTTGATCAGTCAACAATCCCCTTCCATGGGTACAGAGCTTCCATTAGCTGAGCTTTCTAGTGACTTTTTCTGCAACAGCAACAGGGTACCAAGGATCATCACAAATTTGGGAAATGCCTCAATTATGAAAAACAGAGACCAAAAACAGACAAACTAGGGGGAAAAAAAGAGAAAATAACTCATAGAAAACAGGAATTCAGGGTCAAATGCAGAGAATATAGGAAATCTTCAATAAATTATAACTAAATCTTCAGAGAAGCTATTGAATTCATGAAGCAAGGAGAGGATACTCTAAACAAAAAGGAAGGAGCATTCTTTGAAATTAAGGTTTTGGAAACAAAGCATAAAATCCAATAAAAGAGTTGGAAGATAAAGTCAAGGAAATTTCCTAGGGAATAGGAGAAGACAGGAAGATAAACAATGAGAGAGAACATATAAGAAAATGAGACTTTCGGTCTACTAGGGACATCAAATAATGGGTATTCTCAGAAACTTCCTCAACATGATAAAGGGCATATAGGAAAAATTCACAGCTAACAGTATACTCAGTGGTGAAAGACTGAAAGTTCTCTCCCTAAGATTGGGAACAAAACAAGGATGCTCACTGTCACCACTGTTATTCTATACTGTTCTGGGAGTTTTAGCCAGAGCAAGTAGGCAAGAAAAAGAAATTTTAAAAAAGGAGTAAAACTTTTCCTTTTTGCAGATAACATGATCCTATATATAGAAAATCCTGAAAGATCCCCAAAAAGCTACTAGCACCAATAAACAAATTCAGCAAAGTGATGGGATACAAGAACAACAGGCAAAAATCAATGATATTTCAACCTAACAGGTGAAAGTGGAAAGGCAACCAATCAGGACAGGAAATAGCTGAGATCCCTCCTTAATATGGTGAAGGGGAGGAGGAAAAACCTCAAAAAGTCCTACCCCAGACCCCATGTGTACATCTCACTCTGTAGCATGCCTGCATCCGTGTCTTGGGTGTGTACTTTTCCTTTTTCTTTTAAGTACTTATTTATTTATTTATTTATTTTTAGGAGGTACTGGTGATTGAACCCAGGACTTCGTACATGGGAAGCAGGTGCTCAACCACTGAGCTACATCTGCTCCCTGTTTTCTTGTTTCTTAATAAACTCTACTTGCCAAAAAATTAAAAAATTAAATCAGTGGTATTTCTATACACTAGTCATGAGCAATCTGAAGAGGAAATCAAGAAAAAAAATCAATTTACAATAGCAACTAAAAGAATGAAATATCTAGGAATAATTTAACTAAGGATGTAAACTTATACACAAAAAAACTACAAAATATTGCTGAAAGAAATTAAAGAAAACCTAAATAAATGTTCGTGGATTGGAAGACCAAATATTGTTAAGATGCCAATGCTACCCAAACTCATTTACAGACTCAATGCAATCCCAACAGCCTTCTTTGCAGAAATGGAAAAGCCTATGATTAAATTTATAAGGAAGGGTAAGGGATCCCGAATAGCCAAAACCATCTTGAAAAAGAACAAGTTTGGAGTCCTCATACTTCCTGATTTTAAAACTTATTACAAAGCTTCAGCAATCAAAACAGCATGGTACTTGCACAATGTAGACATAAACCAATGGAATGGAATTGAGAATTCAGAATAAACCACCACATCCATGGTCAGTTGATTTTTTTTGCAGGATGCCAAGTCCACTCAGTGAGGGAAGAATTATCTCTTCAACAATTGATCCTGGGAAAGCCAGATATCCAATGTAAAGAATGAAGTTGAACCCCTACCTCATACCATATATAAAAATTAACTCAAAATGGGTGAAAGACTTAAATATAAGAACAAAAACTATCAAACTCCTAGAAGAAAACATAGGGAAACATCTTCAGGACCTTGAGTTTGCAAATGGTTCCTTAGACTTTACACCAAAAACTGAGTAACAAAAAGAGCAATAGATAAATGGGATTTCATAAAAATTAAAAACTTTTGTGCATCAAAGGACTTCCTCATGAAAGTAAAAAGACAACCTACAGAATGGGAGAAAATATTTGGAAACCACATATCTGATAAGGGTTTAATACCCTGAATACATAAAGAAATCCTACAACTGAACAACAAAAAGACAAACTGCCCAATTTAAAAATGGGCAAAAGACTTGAATAGACATTTCTCCAAAGAAGATATACAAATGGCTAATAAGCACATGAAAAGATGCTCAACATCACTAGCTACTAGGGAAATGCAAATCAAAATCACAATGAGATACTATTTCACACCCACTAGAATGACTACTATTTTAAAAAATAAAAGAAAATAGGAAGTGTCGTTGAGGATGTGGGGAAATAGGAACACTCATTCATTATTGATGGGAATATAAAACAGTACAGCCTCCATGGAAAACAGTTTGGTGGTTCCTCAGAAAGTTAAATATAGAATTATCACATGACCCAGCAATCCCATTTCTAGATATATACCCAAAAAAATTGAAAGCAGGGACTTGAGCAGATATTTGCACGCCAATGTTCATAGTGGCATCATGGACTATGATGGACCATGAATGGACTATTATTCAGTCATGAAATGCACGAAGTTCTGATACATACTACAACATGGATGAACCTTGAAGACATCATGTTGAGTGAAATAAGCCAGAAACAAAAGAACAAATGTTGTATGGTCTCACTGATATTAAATAATTAGAATAAGCAAATTCATAGAGTCAGAAAGTAAAATATATGTTACCTGGGTAGGGAATAGGAGTTAATACTTAATTGGTACAGAATTTCTATCTCGGGTGATGGAAAAGTTTTGGTAACAAATGGTGGTGATGGTAGCACAACATTGTGAATGTAATTAACATAACTGAATTGTATATTTTAAAGTGGTTAAAATGGAAATTTGTGTATATATGTTACCAGAATAAAATTTTTTAAAAACTATAGAACTGTACAACACAAAGAGTGAACCTTAATGTAGTCTATGGACTATAGTTAATAGTATAATTATAATAGTATTGTTTCATCAATTGTAAGAAAGATACCACAAATGGTGCAAAATGGTAATAATAGGGAAAACTGTGAGTTAGGGGGTATGGTATACAAGAACTCTGTACTTTCTGCATGATTTTTCTGTAAGCCTATGTATTAGTCAGGGTTCTCTCGGGAAACAGAATCAACAGGAGATATCTGTCAATAATAAGAGATTTTAAAAGAGTCTCTCACGCTACCGTGGGGATGCACAAGTCCAAGTTCCGCAGGCAGGCTGCAAACCAGGGGCTCTGATGAAAGTCCGGTGAAAGGTCCTTGGATGAGTTTCTGGGAGAAGTTGCCTGTCCAACGACGAGCTGGGAAATTCTCTCTGAATGTTGAAATCACTTCCCCTTTTAAGCCATTCAACTGATTGGTTAAAAGCATCACCCATTGATGATGTAATCTCCCTGATTGATGCAGATGTAATCAACCATCCACGCAGTGAACTCACTGGTGATCGAAGTCCATAAATGCTCTTGTATTACAATTAGCCCAGTGCTTGTTGGAACAAACACCTGGACACAATTACCTGGCCGAGTTGACACAGTAATCTAACCATCACAGCCTACAACTGCTCTAATAAAAGAAAAAAGAAAAAAAAAAGAATTGAAGGTTGCTTTCAAGAGTGGAATGGGAGCAATGGTGTGGAGACAAGAGGGCAAGGAACTACTTTTATTACTATTTTAAGCCTTTTAGCACTCTTTGACTTTTAAAACTATCTGCATGCAGCAATTTGATTAAAATAAGGACTATTTTTAAATTAATTTAAAGAAGTTATGTCATGTACATTGACTTCCATGCCACATTGAATCCCTAAGCAGAATTCCAATGCTAAATGTGGATATAAAGAATTTGATAAAAACCCAAATGCTGCTGTCCTGTGCTGTTGCTGCAGCGGCAGCCACTGCTCCTGAAGTGTGAGGTAGCTGGAAGAAATGGTCTCTCACAGGACCAGCGTGGAAAAGCAGAATCTCCTTTTCTGGGGGTTTATGATGTTCTTACCACTCTAGGAAGGCTTATTTGTGGTTCTGCCTATAGACAATCTAAAATTAACTCTCAGAATCTTTCCAAACTTAATATGTGTGATTCCCTAAGATTCCTAGAAACAAACAGAAGACCCTTTGAGAATGAAAATGTCATTTCTCCCCTCAATCATAAAAAATAAAAATAAAATCACTACTTATTAGAATCTAGTATTAAATATTAGTATGCCCTAGTTTATATTCTGATGCTTTTATTTGCATCAGATAATGCAAATAAAAATGTTTATTTTTAAACAAACATACAACTTTTTAGATTATGTAACTAATATCTCTTTATGGTTAAAAGATAAAACTGCAAATAGTTTAAAAGCACATATACTGTGCATAAAATTTGTCCTCCACCCCTATCTTTGGCCCCTCTCTGACTCAGACTTTTTAAAAGCGGATTTTAGTAGCTTGGTAAATCACTTTGCATGCCACAAGATTAGATTTCAAGGGGATTGGGATGAGAGGGCAGTTCAAGAAATTGACTGCCATATATGATGAGAGATTGAATATAGAAAGAGACAATGGCCAGACCAAATATGACAAGAGAACTCTGACTCGCAAGCTCTGCACAAACCAGTACAGGAAGCCAAACCACAACTTCTAGCAATAGGGCTAGAATGATCAAGCTTAGCCAATGACTGCCAGCTTCCCTATTTTTGGCCCTTCTTCCAAATGTGCTCTCCAAACCAATTATATAAAATGACCTGCTTTTACTTATTCTGCTCCCAACTTCCCCTTGTCAACAACCTCCAATCAGAACATACTTGAAGCCCTCCCCTTTTTCCCTGTAAAGCTTTCCCACTCCCCTGCCTGCCTTTGAATCCCTGCCAAACACACTAATGGTGGCCGACTCCCTTGGTATAGTAAGTTCTGAGTAAATAGCCTCTGTTTGTTCTCATTCGGAAGGTCTTCATTTATTCCCACTATGACAAGAAAAAGTTCCTAAAAGGAGCAAAAATGATAGCAGAATAACTGTTTTGTCTGCTACTTCAGTAAAAGCCTCATTCGTTAGGTCATTCACTTATTCAACTATTATTTATTATGCACCTAGTATGAGCCAAACACTAAAATAAATTTTATTCCACTAAGGCTAATTTTTCTAAGAAGAAAACCACATAGCTGAAGACTTGGGAGCTGGAAATTCAAATCTTGAGTCTTTGTTTACGGTCTGTAGCAGGCTAGCTATTTACTTCAAACTTCTCAAAGTTCCTTGGTTAAACATGAAGAAGAGAAGTCCTGAGCAATGAATGTAATGGCAGATAAAGAATTATTCTAATAATGTTTTTCCTATTTAAAAAATTCTCTCAGTATCTCCTGATTATTTGAGACACTATTGTTGGAGACATTTTTAAAAATTATATATTTAAAAATATATGTATAACTATATGTCCAAGGATTGTTTCTCTCCCTCTCTCTTCCCTTCTCTCTCAATTATGTTCAATTTACTAATACAGACCACAAAGTTTTCCATTAATAAAGCTGGTAAACAAAGCACTTGAAAACATTTTGCTCCAGGGAATGATATTCTGGTAAGTTTTACTGAAGATGACATTTTCATTAGCTCTGCTAATGAACTATGCTTATTCCTCTTGGGAGCTATGATTTATTGAAAGAATTAAACATTTGAAAACACACCAAAAGAATTACTCTCATTCATTTTGAATATGACGGGGGTATTTGCAATAGAAATTAGTGAGTAAATCCCTAAAGTCATGATGGCTTTTAAATACTGCATAATTCTGAGTATTGCCATCAGGAAAGCATTGCATCATTATTCATTAGAAGGATAATGTTGTTATAATGTCATTATAATAGCTTTACTCTGAGGTATAACCAGTTAAATGAAGCATGAGTAAAAGAAAGCCAAAAGTATGTTTGGTGAATCATTCTTGTTCTATGATTTTGGTGACTCTACATTGAGCCAGAAAGGAATGCAGCTAATATGGCCTAGTTTGAAGACTCTTCCAAGGAAATGCTGCAATTCTTATCATTTGTCTCTAAGCTTTGTGGTCTCTGATCTCAAGGCTGTCTATTTACTTGGCTTTGCAAGTTCATTGTGGACAAATCAGGAGAGAATAAAAAGTCAATAATACAGCATTTAGAAAGATCTCCTTGGACCAGTGCTTATGAATCCCTTTGCATTGTGACCTTATTCTGGAAATTTGGGTGGAACTTTTGCTATCCTGGTCCAAAGTACCTCAGAAAGTTCAGATCAGTTCGAGGTCAAGCTCAGGCCAGACTGACCATGACATTAGCCTACTCACATGTTCTTTTTTACTCTGAGATCACTCGAGGAACACAATCGCTGGGGGTTAGTAGATCTATTCTCCAAAGCTGAACCAGTTGGCATGATCAGCAAAATTGTACAGTGTTGGTGCTGGACTCTGAGCACAGAATCTCACTGAATGCCTTATAAATTTGGTCATGGTGAGAAAGCTGTGCAGGCATGAGCATGGGAAACTCCTATTCAGAGAATGCTCTTACCCAAGAATACTCCATACGCAAAGAGGAGACTCTTAAAAAATTCTTAACTACACTCTTCTTTTTGTAAAAGAAAGCTTTCTAGAGACAGGATTAGGTCTGGGATTTATATTATAAGAATAACAGAAACTTTGGCTAGTCCAGAGTTAGTGCTGGTAGCAGAACTATATTATTCCTTCTGCCCCAGGTAAAACCCTCATGTCCAAGAGGGCCAGGCAGGATGTTGTTGGGGGAGGTACTGATGCATGCTGCCCTTAGCAGCTCCAGAAGAAGCCTGCGTCTCTGGAGGAGTCACCTTTTTTGGTTGGTCAGTGCACCAAGCTCAATGGTCAGTGCAAAGGTTAAAAGTTATTCACCTTCAAGTAGGAAATGTGAAAGCATTGCAGACAAGAAAGCCTTAATTCTTTAATCAGGTCAATTCGGTTCAAGCAATATTTAAAACCATCTATTAACATGCCAGGCACTGTGAATACAAAGGTGAGTAAGACACAGCTCCTGCCCTTACGACTGAGTGAAGGAAGCCAGTATAAGCAGTATCATGGGATATATGATAAGATAGTAAACCCTGGACTGAGCCCCAAAGGATAAATTAAGAGACAGCTAAAAGAAGAAAGGTGGGAACAAGTTTCCAGAAGAGGAAGAGGAGAATGAAGGGCAGCAATGGGAAATTCAGAGGCAAGCTAATCACATCCAGTGTCCTTCCTATTATTACAGATTCAGAGTTCTAGATTTCTTGGTTGTTTGGTTGGTTGGTTGGTTGGTTGGTTGGTTTTTGAGATGAGGAGTCTGAGCTTCCCCGATTACATGTCATAGCATCAAAACCAGAAGCTGTATTCAGCATCTTACTGAAGACTCTGCTGAAATATTTACTATGCCCTCCTCTACAGAGGACTGGAATTTAGTTTTCACTCTTCTGTTCCTTCTTTCTTCCTTCCCCCTTAAGTTTCTCATGTCTTTTGACATTTTTCTATCAATCTTAATTCCTTCTCCTTTCATTTCTTCGTTCCTGAGCTTCTACAAAATGGCCTCATTTCATGAACTGATTTTAGGTGTCTAACATAACCCCATTCATGAGAGACCTTGATGTTCCCAGTGTACTTTGCTCCCAGGATACTTCAGCATCTTGACATCAGGCTATTTGGGGAGTGAACCTATTAAGCAGGTATTCATTTTTAGAAAGACAGCCTAATAGAGCAGGACACTGAAGGGGATGGATTGCAGAGGGAGAGAGGGAAGGAAGGAGCTCTGAGAGCTTAGGATCTTCCTGGGTTAAGCAGCCGCACTCTGACATCCCCAGTCCCTTCTCCAGATCCAGGCTGATCTGCACCAAGATTATGAGCCCCTGGCCTCAAAAGAAAGATTGACACAATTATCAAAATACTCTTTAAAACTTTATCATTTGATGGAGAGTTAATAATTCTTCAATAACATTTTCCCCTAGTTTTTGTGCTCATGAGAAAGATTAAAAAACAAATACACCAAGAAAAAAAATTAAACAAAATCACACAACCCAAGATAACTACCAACTAACATTCGCTGTAGATAGTTCTAGCATTTTCCATACATATATATTTTATTTTACAAAAAGAGTATCATACATGTTATTTTGCTGCCTTCTTTTTAAACTTCAGTCTTATACTTCTTTTTTTCCAAATTAATAATTGACTTCCCAGATTAATAAAAACCACTCTTGCACAGTACAGTATTTAGTAACCATAAACTAATTTATCAAATGGCCATACCCATTGAATTGCTTGCTTCTAAATTTCCATTATTGACAACAATGCTAAATGAATGAATATTCATCCTTAGGATGAATTCCTAGAAGTGGAATTACTGGGTTAAGTGATATACATTTTAAAGGTTTGGATGCATAGTGTTACACCGCATGTACAAGCTTTTATAGGCACCTTTCTGTGGCTTATCAGTCTCTTTTGTTATCACCTTGTATGAGCAGGTCAAGGGGCAGTAGGATCTTGTGGTCTTTTAAAATTTGCACACAAAGAAAATAATTCATGTCAAAATTCTTCTTCAGAAGTGAAAGGTATTATATAAATCACCAATCTCAAGAAACAAATGATCAGATTTTGTTGCTTACATTTTTCAATTAATGTAAGTAGTGTTGGTTGCATTTTAAAATGGTCCTCCCTAAGTAAACATGAAAAGTCCCCTCAGATCTGTATACTACTTTTCAGATTACAAACCACTTCCACATATGTTTTCTTATATATTCCTTTTAGTTATTGTTTCCTCTCATTACATATGAAGAAATTGAGGCCCAAAGAATAGTGGCTTGTCTGAGGTCAGAGAGTTAATAGTCATTGCCTTCTGGTTCTAAGTTCATTGCTTTTCAAATTACAGATGAGTCATTTACAAGTCCGTGATTGCTTATCGTAATGAGTAAGCATACCACAGACTTTTCTAAGACTTTTTTTTCAAGCTGAACAGAGGTGGTGATGACTCGGGTGAAATAGAAAAGGTCATTGATTTAATAAGGAGCCATTTTGTGGCCAATTTATAGTATACAAATATAGTGTTTCTCCTTTCCCCTAGAATTCTGTCCTTCACGGTGCTGGTACAGGGTGGTGGGCTCTCCAGCCTGAGTGGAAGCTTAGATCCACAATCACTAGTTACGTGCTCTGAACAAGTTAACTTCTCTGTGCTTCCATTTCTTCATCTATAAAATGGATTATAATAGTTCCTATTTCACTGGATTGTTGTAAAAATTAGATGAGGTAATGTAGGGACAGCAATTAGCACAGTGTCTGGCATATGCTAACTGCCTGATACTTACTAACTCTTATTACAAGGTGCTGAGGACCTAGATAACACTTTCCTCTTTCTTATCTTGGGGAAGAGGGTACTTGGTCCAGGCCAGTGGAGAACCAGGTAAGAAGAGTGAAAATAGCCTTATCTGATCCCCAGCTGATTAAAGAAGATAATTAAAATGCTTTTCTGTAGTAGATCCTGGACTTACTATCATGCAATTCAAAATACTTCTTAAAATTTCCACAGCAGATAGGTGGGGCATGCCATGCAGGCTCGGACACCTAGGCTGCCAACCGTGAACTGTGGGCGATCTCTCCGTGCCCTGGCAGCCTGCTGGGTGCAGCGACTGTAGCTGTATCAGCTTGTTATGATGCCCTCTTGTACCAGACTGGCTGCTGGAATCCCCAGTAGTAAAGTGAAATACTCAAGGCTCTCCAGCACAGACGATGGCTACATTGACCTTCAGTTTAAGAAAAGCCCTCTTAAGATTCTTTATAAGGCCATCGCACATGCCACCACACTGTTTTTGATTGGCGCCTTGCTCATGCTCAGAGGCTCCCTCCTGCTGGCAGACTACATCAGCAAAGGGGGGCAGACCTGGCCATTCCGCCATGATCTCTGGCATCCTGGTGTTCCTGCCCTGTTTTTACCACCTCACATCGCCTCCTATGCAACCATGGTTACTACTATGATGACATTCCAGCCAGGTAAGTCACAGATGGGATCTAGCTAAGATTTAAGACATTGGGCAGAAACTATGGATAAGGGCTAAGGAATTCCTTAGCGTGCAGGTGTTTAACTAAACTATGGTCAGATTTTATGGGTCCATCCCAAAGATGTTAACTGAGCTTACAATTAGCTAACTAGGACATGATTTATTTTTCACCCTCTGGCCCTGGCAAAAGCTCCTGACAAGTTTTTCCACTTGAATTGTATCTTGTGAATAGCAATGTTAATTTTATAGGGAAGCAGGAAGTTATTCTGTAGTGGAAAGTGTCACCATCACCCTTTTTAAAGTTGTGTTTCATTTAAATAGTCCTCATTGTCAAATTGTTCTTGTGACAAATGGAAAAATGCAGTATGCATAATGTCTTATTACTAAGTAATTTATTTTGAAAATAGCTAAGTATCTTATCTCCTACACATATCTCTAACTTTGTATTCTAGGGAAGACCTTGGTAAAATCAAATATTGTGGATGCATTTGTAATATACTTACTTCCTTTCTTATTGACAGCAACCAGGAAAATTTAAAACTTAAGAGCAGGTTTTCAAAATGTAATCACTTTTTCCCTTCACCAAACTCTGGCCAACTCTGACATGGTTCACTGATAAAGTGGCCAGCATATGGTTTGGGTCATCCTGTCCTTTTGTAGGTCAAGATGTTCTTTACCACCCATAGTTAGTGCCTTGTATTATTATGGCATTCTACTGAAGATGGAAAGACTGGGCCTAAATCACTGGAGGACTAGACTGGCCTAGCGTGATTCTGTTTCCTAGCTTGCGAAAAAATGGCTTGTATTCAAAAGGAATTAAAAAGGCAAAAAATAAATTAATTAATTAAATAAAATAAAATTTTAAAATTCCCTAGTTACTTCTGTATCAAAGGGTTATTTAGAAGTATGTTGTTTAATTTCCAAATGATTAGGGATTTCCAGATATCTTTAGTTATTAATTTCTAATTTAATTCTCTTGCAGTCAGAGAACATATTCTGCATGGTTCCAATCCTTTTAAATTTACTCAGATTTGTATTTAAAGCTCAGCATTTATTTAGTTTAAGTTGATGAATGTTCAATGTGCACCTTAAGAGAATGTGTATTTTGCTATTGTTTGGAATAGTTTTCTGTAAATAGCAATTAGTCCAGTTGGTGATAGTGTTGTTTGAGTTTTCTATAACTTTACTGATTTTCTGTTTACTTGCCTACCAATTATTGAGAAAGGAGTTAGTTGAAAATTCCAATTGTGTATTCATTTGTTTATTTCTCTTTCCAGTTTTGTCAGCTTTTGCTTCATGTATTTTGAAGTTTTGTTCAAACTACATGACTTATATTGTTTCTCAGGAGAAGTTTTATTCTTTTTTTAAATTAATTCTTTTTTTTATTATTAATTTTTGTTCCTCTCTATATGTCTTTCTTTCTCTCTTTCTCCTTTGATGATTTTCTCTTTATCACTGGTTTTCAGAAATTTAATTAGGGTATGGTCTGGTGTTGTTTACTCTGTGTTTGTGATATGCTGAGCTTCTTGGATTGGGGGGTTTATAGTTTTCATCAAATTTAGAACATATTTGAAGATTATTTCTTTAATATTTTTTTCTGCCTTCCCTTCTAGAACTCTAATTACAAGTGTATTGGGGAATTTGATATTGTACAATAAATCACTAAGGTTTGGTTCATTTCCCCTCCACCACCCAGCCTTTTTTCTCTCTGTGCTTCATTTTAGAAAGTTTGTGTTGCTATGTTTTTAAGTTCACTGACCTTTTATTTTGCAATGTCTAATTTGCTATTGACCACATGAAATCATAATCATTTCATCTCAAATATTGTGTTTTTCAACTCCACAAGGTTCCATTTGGTTCTTTATTATATGTCCCATTTCTCTCTTCATTGTATTAATTTTCCTTTAAAGCCTTGAGCATATTTATATTAGCTATTTTAAAGTCCTTGTCTGCTAATTCCATCCTGTGTCATTTCTGGGCCTGTCTTTATTGACTGGCTTTTCTCCTTCTTATGGTCATATTTTCCTGCTTTTTTCACTTGCCTAAGAGATGGGCTCAAGAGTGGGCTGGCTCCCTGGAGCCTGAGCAGAGAAAGAGAGAAGAAAGAGAATAAGAAAGGAAGAGGGGTCTGGCCTCTGCCAGAGAAAGGCCCTAAGATTCTTCCAGAGTTCCCAGAAACAACAGCAATGGCATCTTTCATTTGCTTTAAGATTCACAAAGTACTTTTCAAATTACAGATATCTTCTGTAACTTACACAGCATCCTTCCTTGGCAATTGGAGCAAATGTGAATATCACCAAGACAAGAAAGTTAAGACAATGGATAATGCTCAGACATACTTTTGGCCAGAGTCATTTCAGCTCAGAAGTCTAAGGGTCATTATTAGTTATTCTTACTGAATTATGACCTCTTCCATTCAGGAATTTAGAAAAAAAACTTAGATTTTTTACTTCAAGAAATTTTGATGTAGGCACAAACCTCTCTCAACAGTTATTTAATCTGCCGGTGTCTCTATTAACTTACTTAGGGAAAACTCAAGATATTTGTTACCACTACCAATTTTTTACTTTCACCCAGAGTGTAAAAGACACATTGTAGTGTAGAATGGGAGGATTTAATAGTTATTTTCTTATAAACAAGTTGTCATTTATAACCAGAGCATCCACTGCTATCTTATGATGATCCTGGCACATCTGCCTCACATTTGGCCATTAATTAGCTTTTGATCACTAGTACATTAAAGCCCTGTTTTTCAGCTTTGGGAAGTCTAGTCTGAAAATGATTGAACAATTTGTACCTAGTGCAGTATACATTGGACTAGGATTTATTCATTCTAATTTCTTTTTCTTTTTCAAGGAGTTATACCAGCAAATCAGTATATTAGTAATTTTCAAAATTTTGGAAGCAGAATCCTACTTTTTCTTTCAAATGAAATCATATGCAGAAGCCAACTATATAAAATGGATCAAAGTGGGATTGATTTTGTTGAAGAGGTGGGGGGATAGGAGAGGTGGAGCTGCCAGAGTCCTGCCCACCTGGCAAGTTCCCTCATGGTAACTTTGAGGCCCTTCTGTTGAATCTCAAAACTCCATGGAACTTAGAAAAACACCGACCAGCACAGAAAAGTTAGAGCGTTTATTTATCTATCCATTCATCATTCCTTCAATTTAACCAACGTTTACTGAATCCCTGCTATGTGCCAGGTGCTGTGTTAGATCTTGGGGATGGGGGTGGTAGAAAGGGATGAGAGAAAGAAAAGATGACACAGACACGGATCCACACCTCCAGGAATTTATAGCCTAGGAGGAACGGGTCCACAAAGAACTGTGTATAATGCAGGGGAGAAAGGAAATGCCACAAGAGGGGTTCAGATCAAGGGCTATGGAAGAAGTTCATAAAATACAATAATGATAACAGCCATGGATGGGGCCTTGGCCTTGGTGATGCTTACAAGAAAGGTATCAGTGTTTCCAAGTTATCTCTGAGCGAAAGGATTATGGTTGGTTTCTGTCTTCTGCTTTTTTGAAAACATTGTTTAGGTTTCTACAAATTAGATATATTAACTTTAGTACTGAGGGAAAACCTTAAGAAAAATAAAAGACCATCAGTATAACTTGCATGAAACAATATATTTAATGTTAAAGAAAAATAGCAAATTTAATACTCTTTTAAACTCTACATGAGTTGTTTTGGTTTGGGGGGAGAATGAAAGGAATACGCAGACGGGAAATAAGACTGAAGTGTCAAGCCCCTCTTTAGAGACTGCCTGTGGCCCCTTCTCTGGGCATTCTAGACATTCCATCACTGGCCCCCAGTTAATCTCCCAGCCATAGCAACTCCTGCCCCTGGCTGGCTCCTACAAACCCTAAGTTCCAGCCACACAGACCAATTTTTCTTGCACAGGTGCTATACTTTCTAATTCCATACATTCACTCTCATTCCCTCTGTCAGGAATACCCCCTGACCTTTATCTCCACTTGTTAAAAGCATATCCACTTTTCCAAGCCCAGCTCACCTGCCATCTTCTCTGGGGAACTTTTTACTCTATCTGCCACCCCTCACCACCTCCCCCCAACCCAGAAGAATTACTCCCTCTTATATGGTGTCAGAACATGTTTACTCTTCTATGATTGAATTCATGGCAGTCTGCTTTGCAATGTGTTGTGTGCATACCTGTCACCACTATTGAACTAAGAGTTCTTTGAGAAGTATTCTGGGACTAAAAGGAAAGGATCAAAAAGAAAAAGACTAGGCAGGAGAAAAACCTTCCCCCGGTATCTCCTCTTCAAGGAAGATATCCTGCTGAGCTGACCTTTCATCAAGATCTATTGCCACTTCATTTCCTGGCTTCCCACAACTCTATTTCTCTTTACTTTGCAGAGCAAGGTCAGAGTTAGTTAAGGCCATTTTGCTTTAAAGTAGCAGAAGCTTAACCTGGCAACATAGATATTCATAGCAGCTTTGTTCATATTAGTCAAAAACTGGGAACAACCCAAATGTTCTTCAACAGGTGATTGGTCAAACTCTAGTACATCTCTACAATGGCATACTACTCAGCAATGCAAAGGAACCAACTATTGCTATATTCAACAACTTGGATGGATCTTAAAGTATTATGCTTAGGGAAAAAAGACAATCTCAAAAGGTTACATACTGTATGGTTCCATTTATATGGCATCCTCAAAATGACAAGGCTATAGAGATAGAGAACAGATCAGTGGTCATCAGATGCCAAGGACAAGGGTGGGAGGTATGACTATAAAATAGGTAGCACAGGGGTGTTCCTTTGTGATGATGGAAAAGTTCTGCATCTTAACTGTTGTGGTGGTTACACAATCTATACATGGGGTCGAGTTGCAGAGCGCTCTACCCACACATATACATACATACAAATTAGTACATATAAAAACTGGTGAAAACTGAATAAGTTCCT
>JAQZBX010022021.1:0-31860 GCA_029593785.1 Cabassous unicinctus | reverse complement strand
GAAGAAGCTGGGACCACGGAGACTTAAGAGGAAGAAGGAAGGCTGAACCCGCGCAGACATCACCCACCGTCTTGCTTCAGTCACGTGGCCAATGACTTTGGGTGAGCAAGTACCTCTTATGGTACCTTGAGTTGGACTCTTTAGGACCTTGTGACTGTAAGCTTCTATTCCAAATAAATACCCTTTATAAAGCCAGCAGAGTTTTGGTACTTTGCATCAGCACCCCTTTGGCTGACTAATACAGTTGCCAAATGTTACAGACTTTTCTTTATCTATTAATGAGTTAGTGTATGTATTTGACAGCAAATTATGAATAAGACATGTGGACAAAGTACAAGACAGAATTGAAGAGAAAGCTCAAGATAAAAGATATTTTCTTCCCCCAGAAAACCTTGCCAGGAGAGTGCTAATGAAAATTTCACCTGCTTTTCAACTTACCCTAAGTTTCCCTATCAATAACCCTCCCCAAAATGGAGTTCTTTTTTAAAAAATATTTAATAGAAACATCTTATAATTCCAAAAGATGGTCATCCAAAGATTTAAAACAACCTACTCTTCTGGAGAAAATAAGGTCTCTTATTTACTTGAGGTCTATGTGACTTCCAATAGAATGTACACTTAATAAATGCTCATTAACTAAATCAGCAAACAAGCAAAGGAATAAAAGAGGGATGGAAGAAAAGAAAAATGGAAAAATACTAAAAAATATCTGAATTTTCAAAACAAAGAATTTTGTAGGTGAGTATAATATTTAATAAAGACAAAGAGCTATCACAATCCCACTGTCTAACAAGCAAGTATTCCCCTTTGTACAGTTATCCTAAATCCATACGTACTAATTGCATAGCCTTAGACAAGAAACTTAACAGCTCTGAGACTCAATTCCTTCATCTGCAAAATGGGGTGTAAATGCCGTAAAGTTAAATTATTTAGTTCACATAAAGCACTCAGAACAGGACCTACATACAGGAAGCACACAATAAATATTAGACAGAATTGTGATTATCATAATTTTCATCATTCTCAAAACATTCATTAGATAAAGAGAAAGTAATAATAAATTACTTTCAAAAGATTTTAAAAATCAGATCAATTTGTAACAATTTAATGTTTACATTGTTTTAATTTGTGTTAAACTCAAGTACAAAATATTGGAAAAAGAATTTGAAATTTTCATCTTGAGGATGGAGTTTACATGTCATTTAGCTTTTTACCTCCCATTGCATCTGTCAAATTGTCTTACAGTTGCAGGTCCTATGCAGTCAAGTTCTATTAGTGAAATTTATGAAAGAAACAGTACGTAATAGAACAAATTCTCCCCAACTTGAGTTGACCTCACCACAATCTTGTTCATACAGCTTTCTTTTTATATAGTTTTTTCAGCCACTTCAAGTATTCAGTTCCATTTGAGAGAACGCTGAGTCAGTCCTACTGGTGGTCATGAGAAAAGGAGAACCTGGGAGCTGGAAATAGAAGAGGAAGGTAAGGTACAAGCCAGACCTGGAGTAGAGAGTTTTGCAATTAAGATTTTTCAAAGAAGAAAAGAAAGCTGAGGGAAAGTGAACCCCAAGCTTGGAGGTATGCACTCGTGTCTGTAAGGAAGGCAGGAATGAGATATTTGTAAAAGGTGACTGGCAGATGTCATGAGCTTTGGCATGAATAAAGATTTTTCTGACATTCATTGACTACTTCCTATCCACCACATAGATGAAAAAATCTAATTCTCAGAGAGATATTATTAGAGAGACAATGTTGTTAGCTTCATTTTATAGACAAAGATGCTGAGACATAAAAAGCTTAAAAATATGCCCAGAGTCACAGCTAGCAAATGGCAAAGCCAGGCTTTGAACCCAGGCAGTCTGACTCCAGAGACCGTGTGGTTAAACACTATATGACACTGTCCCCATGACTAAATCTACATAATTCTCTGTGCTGGGGCAGAGTATATGATTTAACCTTATGCTGAAAAGGTTAAATAAAAGGTAAACAAAGGTTTTAGCATCCCACTGTTTCTAATTACTCTTCATTTGGGGTCCAGAATGAGAAAATCACACTACTGAGTCAAAAATTAGAAAAGCACTGGTCATTTGAAAGGAAAACTAGTAACAGGAAAAAAAATAATAATAAAGAAGCCTCTTTGTGTGAGTGTCATTCTCAGCAAAGGCCAACAAACTTATAAGCAGCTTATTGAAACTCTAAAAGAAGAACATTGGAAAGAGTACCTTTTTAAAATCTTGAGAATAAATGGAAATGAATTGCAATTGCACACTATGCAGCTTACCCACCGTAGCTGTTGTTTTTGTCTGCCCGTGGTCCATGCTGCTCTTCTGGAAAGAGCACCCTGGTTTTCCTTTGGAAAGTCACCATTCCTCCACTCTCAGGCAACATTCTGATGGCTGACTCCACACTCAGCCTGGACACGTGACAGAGATCTGACCACAAGAAGTTCTGCACCCCTTAGATCAATGCCTGGGGGAATCCTGGTAATCAATCGTGGGAATTTAATTGGAATTACTAGGGAAAAGAAGGATACTTCCCAGGAATTGCCAGAATCGTTGGTGGCATCTTTTTTGTGCTACTGGGCCAAACCTATCTGAAATGAAGACAACACAGGGAATGTCAGAGAAGCCCAATTGGGAAGGAGGCAGATTCCTCAGGGTTTCTTGCCTGCACCTGGATCCAGCTGAGCCTAGCAACTTGTCTTTGCCGTTATATAGGCCAAGAAAAAAAAAATGTTTTTAACTTAAGCCAGTTTGACTTGGGTTTCTTCCACTTAGACAGAATTCAGACTAATATAATAATATGAGATGTGTAAAATATTCAACAATAGCGTCTTTATTTATTTAGATATCTTTCTATGTTAATTTTTTTGTTCAAAACTATATAAAAAACCATTTCACTCAAGACCTTAATACCCCAGCCTCTTTATTCCTTCAAGTTCTAAAATTTCTTGCCCATGAATTCTCCTTCCATGGTGTTTATAGGAAGCTAATTCTCACAAATCAAAAAAAGTATCATGTAACATATTAAATATTGACTCATACAGTTGTTTTATTCAAGTGTATTTAATAAGTGCAAGAGGCCAAAGACTTTAAGAACTTAATATTATAGAGTTCCTTAGGTACTGCACTAGATTTTTCTTTTTAAAAATTAACATAACCAATGGAAATCTGAAATTAACGAGTGAAGAACAGTGGCCTTCAAACTCTAATGTCCAGAAGAATCAACTGGGAAGGTTGATGAATTGACGCTTCCTGGGCCCCAACCTCAGAAATACTGATTCAGAAGTTTTGGCATGAAACCCAGGATTCTAAGTTTTCACCAAGTTTTTGAGGTGATTCTGATGTTAGTAGTCTCAGGGACCAGCCTTGAAGAAGTCTTGAAGTTATCATTCAGCATCAGCAAAGATGTTAGTTTAAGTCTGTAAATCGTGGATCCATGTCTCAGAGACAAAGTTTCTTAAAGATAATCCTGATAATTTATCAAGTTTTACTCTTTTGTAGTGTGGTCAGGAATACGTGAGATCATGGATACAATGGTGAGAGCAATTATTTTTAATATACTTGTTATAATGGAACTAAAAGAAAACAGACCTAACCACCTTGGTATATTTATAAAGTCCAGCTCTTACTCTCTAAAAGTTTTAAGGTTCAGGCAAGTAAAATACATGGTCCCATGTAGTCAATGGTGCTTGAAGTAGACTTCTTTTGGCCAAGACCATCAGAACAAGGTCCCCAGAAGCCAAAAACCTCTGACTCTCATTTCTTTGCATATTTTTGATCTTTAACTCTTGGCATTTTCTCTTTTCTTTGTTGGTTTCAGGTTCTAAATTGCTTACAGGCACCGCTGCCCTTTAATCATGGTTTTCCTAAGATCCTAACCCTTGACAATTGCCAGTATGGAACTAATTATTTAGACACTGGCAAAGTTAAACAATCCATATGCAAATTAAGGGGGTTATTTAAGAAAGAGCCAAATAGTTTAGGAGACATGTATTCATGGCTCAGATTTGGAAGTTTAGTATTTTGGTGTTGAAGTGCCCCACAAACTTTAATAATAATCTTTGTCTCGGTGTTTGTCTGTGTTGCAGAATCCAAATGTGTGCTCTCCAGAGTCTTAATTGTTGCTGAACAGCTGCTGCCATGCCACGTAATTCAACAAGTGATTATCTAACAAAGAGAACAAAAGAGCCTGATGATTAAAGAGATGAAGACTACCTCTGAAAACTCAATACACAATTATAACCTATCAAACAGCAATGCAGATCAGATTGATCACATCCACAGAAGATAATAGTTCATCTTTGAGAAGGAAGTCTGATGAAGCGGGGGAAAAAAAAAAAAAACCACCACCCTGCTAGTAGCTATAAGAAGGGTATTTAATTGAAGCAGAGACCACAATTTGCAAAATTGTACTAAGACTGATAAAACAGATAAACTGGGGGTGATGGGAAAGTTCAGTTACTGCAACACTGTGAATGTGATTAATCCCACTGAATGGTATGCTTGGGTGTGATTGAGATGGGAAAGTTTATGTTGTATATATGTTTCCACAATTTTAAAAAAAGACAAAAGAAAGAGTATCAAAAGAGAAAATGACAATTAAATGCAATACATGATCCTGGATGGGAAGGAGGAGGAAAGGCTCAAAAGGATATTATTGGGACATACGAAACAATTGGAATTTAGACTGTAAATTTTATATCAATGTTAAGTTTCTTGAACTTGATAATTGCCCTTAAATGGCTACATAAATGAATATGGAAGTGTTCAAGGAGCATGATGTATAAAACCTACTCAAATTTTCAAAAAATAGATAGATAGATAGATAGATGATAAATAGATATGACAAATGTTGCAAAATGTTAAAATTGGTTGATCTGGGTAACTGGGGTGATGGAGGTATGTTAGTTCTCTGGGCTTCGTATTGTTTTTGCAACTGTTCTGTAAGTTTGAAACTATTTCAAAATTAAATGTTTAAAGAAAAGAAAAACAAAATCAGATAAACTGTACTAAACCATGACATGCAAGACAATCTAAGTTCATGCTCTTTTAACACAGCTCATTTAGACCCACATTTTCCAAGATAAGACCTGTATCAACAGATCTATGGTAATTCTGTATGGGCTTATGTGTTCTAAAGATAAGACCATCTACAGTTCCAGTAACTTGGCTGGTTTACAGACTCTGACCAATCTCTGACATGACAATTCTATGACTTACCTCAGCCCCTCAAACTCTATAATTACTCTTCCCTGATTTGCCCATTGTGAGATGCCTTATGGTTCTCCATGTTGTGAATTCTCCTTTGCTGCAACAAGCTAATCAACTCTCTTAGTTTCCCAGAGCTGCTATCACAAATACCACATAATGGATTGGCTTAAACAACAGGAATTTATTGGCTCATCGTTTTGAGACTAGACATTCAAAATCAAGATATCATCAAGGCTTGTGATTGGATTTGATGACGCTGGTCTGCGAGGGGGAATCAGATAGGTGGCTTGGGTTGAACTATCCTATCCATGGAACTAGAGGAAGGGTCAAGGTAAGGAGCAGGTGAACTCGGGATTTGCAAGTCTGTGGTTAAAACTACAATGTTGGGAATGTTCTTTTGGCAAATATGGCAGGGGAAAGTTATTGGTGTAGGGTGTTAGATGTGGGGGCGGGGTATATGGGACAGGGCACACCTTGGGCATGTGTCTATGAAATATGAAAGTGTTCATCTTGTCATAGTGTGCTTTATCAGTGAGTGGAGGCCCACACAATAAACAAGAAAATACCAAACTCCCATCCTGGGGAGTCCTGCTATGTTCTCAATTAGAGGAACAAGAATCCCTCAAGAACATAAGCTGTACCCAATAAAAGAAAACAAACCAATATGTCAAACCCTGAATATTATTGCAAGTAACTATGAATCTTATTCTTGAAAAATTGAAACTTAATGGTTACCATAGGTTCTGAGGGGCGGGGGGGGTGGGTAGGAAGAATAGGATAGATGGAATGTAGGGCATTTTTTAGGGAATTAGAATTGTTCAGTATGATCTTGCAATAACAGATAGGGGCCCCTTGAAATTTTGTCAAAACCTATAAAAATGTACAATCCAAAATGTAAACCATAATGTAAACCATTGACCATGGTTAGTAGCATGCTTCAATATTTGTACATTAATTGTAACAAATGTACCATCTGCATATGAAAAATTATTAATAGGAGAGAGGGGGAAAGGGGGAGGGCATTGGGTACATGTGAATCCCCTATATTTTCTATGTGACTTTTCTGTATCCTGTAGCTTCTTTGCAGATAAAATGAAAAAAAGAAGACACTGGAGGACTATATGGAGGGAAATGTCACTGTACATACAAGACAACAGTTTTTAGTGATGAAAGACACAATGATAAAAAAAAATTTTTTATTTTTTTATTTCAAAATTTTTAAAAAATTTTCATATTTTATTGGTTATTTCTAAAATTATTATTTCATTTTCTTATTAATTTTATTTGGTTATTTTGTTAGCTTCATTTTTGGAGAGGATTAGGATCACAGAAAGGTCACAACAGTGGCAGGGGAGGATCACTGGTGCAGGGTGTCAGTGATGGGGGTATATATGGGAAGGGTATTCACCTGGGGCATGCCTCTAAAATATATGAATATGTTCAAGTGTTCATGCAACATTGTTTCCGTGGGTGGAGATCCACACAATAACCAAAAGAATATTGAATTCCCATCCTGGGGAGTTCTGCTACATTCTCGAATAGGACAGCAAGAATCCCCTGAGTGTAAGGGCAGTGCCTAGTGAAGGAAGACAGACCATTATGCCAGGCCCTTGATATTGGTGATTGTATTTATGAACCTTTTCTTGTGAAATTGAAACTTAGCCTAGTATTTTATACTGCCTAAGAGTTACCTCCTGAAAGCCTCCTTGTTGCTCAAATGTGGTCTCTCTCTAAGCCAAACTCAGCATATAAATGCATTACCTTCTCCCCAGTGTGGGACATGACCTCTGGGGATGAGCCTCCCTGGCACCGAGGGATTACCAAGTGCCAACTAGCAATGCATCTTGAAAAAGACCTTGACAAAAAGGGGGAAATGGTAAATACAAATGAGTTTTTATGGCTAAGAGATTTCAAAGTGAGTCAGGAGGTCATTCCAGAGGTTACACTTATGCACGTCTCAGTAGGATTTCATTGACTGCCATAGTAACAGTGCCTCAAATAGCGGGGCTTCTGAAGGCTCTAGAGACATCCAGAAACTATAAGCAGGGCAGACAGCTCAGGAATTCAGCACCCTGTGAGAGAGGGCCTTTCTTTGGAACTTATGCTCCCCAATGTAACAGAGTTAGACTTATTTATAGGTTCTCTAGACATGGCTCTTCTGCCCTTTTTATTTGAACCTATAATTAGCACTATACTTGATAAATATATGTCCAAGGGACTTAAATCTTTGATTTGTCCATGTGCCAGTTGTGCCCTGAATTTCAGCAGAGTTGCAATACCTACTCTCCAGCTCAGACTCACCCAGGACAACTAATAAGGAGATGATGATGGACAGCGCCCATCTCAAGGAACAGACAGTGTCTGCAACTGCAAGCAAGACAGTTCCATCCATCTGCCCCATGGGATCTAAGCTCCTTCTCAAATAGAAGCAGGGTGGGCATCACCATTCCAAAATCCTCAAGATTGGGGAATAAACAATGGACTAAAGTAGACTTAGTATTATTCTACTATAGACTCATTATTATTCTAGCAATGGAAGAACTCTTGTCATTGATATAAAGGCAGTGGCCCTCACAGGTTCTGAGGGATGGGACAGGGAAGAATAAGTGTAATATGGGGGCTTTTTTGGGACTTTGGAATTGTCCTGCATGACATTGCAGTGACAGATATAGGCCATTGTATATTTTGTCATAACCTACAAAATTGTGCAGGACAGAATGTAAACCATAATGTAAACTGTAATCCATGGTTAGGAGCAATGCTTCAATATGTGTTCATCAATTGTAACAAGTGTACCACACCAATGAGGAATGTTGTTGATGTGGGAAACTGTGGAGGGGGAAAGAGTGGGGAATATGGGAATCCCTTATATAATTTTATGTAACATTTATGTAATCTAAAGCTACTTTAAATTTTTTTTTTTTTAATTTTAAGATATCATCAAGGCTTGCTTTCTCCCCAAAGACTGTAGCATTCTGGAGCAGGCTGCTAGCAATCCTTGGGCTTCCTTGGCTTGTATTTCTGCCACACATCACATGGCAATGTCCTATCCCTTCTTGTTTCTGTGTTTCCAGGTTCTTTTTATAAGACCTCCAGTAACAGGATTCAGGCTCACCATGCTTCATTTGGTCACACCTTAACTAAAAATAACATCTTAAAAAGGTCTCATTTATAGTGCATTCACACACCACTGGACATAGATTAAGATTAAGAACATGTGTTTGTTGGGGTACCTAATTCAACTAACCACATCAATCTACCTTTGTTTGACTAGACATGTGTTTCTGTGATCATGGCTAGTGGGAATTTAACACCAAGTACCCCATCACCCAGAAATGGCTGGTCTGATAGAACAATAGAACAGCTTACTGAAGATTCATTTACAACACCAGTAATGAGACAATATCCTGAAATATTTGGATTCTCCCTTACAGGTTACAGTTTGAGCTTTGAATCAGTGGCTAATATGGTGCTGTTTCTCCTGTAGCCAGACTCCAAGGGCCCAGAAATCATCAATGGGTATAAGTGAGACTGGCTTCTCCCAAGTTTAAAGTCTGCATGTTTGGAAGTCTTAGAGAAATGCTTCTATCAAGAGAAACAACAATGATTCCACTGAATTGGAAGTTGAGACTTCTACTTGGTCTTTTGAGATCCTTATGCCACTGTATCAACAGCCACAGAAAGGGGTCTCTCTATTGTCTGGAGTGATTGGTCCTGATTACTGAGAGGAAGTTTGGTTGAAGCTAAATAATGGCAACAGGGAAGACAGTCTGTGGAGCCCAGGGTATTCTTTCAGGTGCCTCTTCTACTTCCATTTCCAATAGCAAATTTTTGGAAAACTATAACAGCTAAGGAAAGGCATAATCACTAAAGATTCAGACACTTTAAAAATGAAGATTTGGATCACTCCACTGGGTGAAGGATTTAGGCCAGTTGAAGTGCTGGCTGAGGGCAAAGAAAACATGAAATGTTTGGTAGAAGAAGGAAGTTATAAAGATCACTACAATCTTATGAAACTAGGACTAAAACAACTATGCATATATTCTTCCTTTCTTGTTATGTAAATAAACATATTCATATATGAAATATATTACATATTTTGTTATACATTACATTATGTATACTTACATATGTTTAAAATTTTCTTTTTTCCTTCCCCCTCTTTCCCTTATTATTTTGAAAGGATTATTGGAAGTGGTTAATTTTATAATTTCATCTTTTTTTTGTAAATTTTTTTTGGTAAATTTATAAATACACTTATTTATAATTGCCCCCCTCCTTGCCACTTCCACTCGCTGTCTGCTCTCTGTGTCTATTTGCTGTGTGTTCTTCTGTGTCTGCTTGTCTTCTCGTCTTCTCGTCTTCTCTTTAGGAGGCCCCGGGAACTGATCCCGGGAACTTCCAACATGTGAGAGAGGCACTCAATTGCTTCAGCCACCTAAGCTCCCTGGTTTATTGTGTCTCTCATTTTCTTTTCCTCTGTGTCTCTTTTTTTGTTGTGTCATCTTATTGCACCAGCTCTCCACATGGGCCAGCTCTCTGCATGGGCCAGCTCGCCTTCACCAGGAGGCCCTGGGAACCGAACCCGGGACTCCCCATGTGGTAGACCAGAGCCCAATTGCTTGAGCCACATCTGCTTCCCTATAATTTAGTCTTTAGGTTACAGAATACTTAGATGGGACTGGGACTGAATTTAAGTAGTAATTAATGTCCTCTAGAGATGGATACCATGATTGCCACCCATATTAAATATTAAATATGTTAAGATATGGTTCAATATGACTATTGGGACTTTATGTCTCCCATTTTAAGGGAGAGAATGAAAACATTTTCTTTTCTATGAAGTGTATTGGCATCAATTTGTTATTGAGGCTGTATGGAAATTCAAATGTTTTGAAGGATGTATGTGGATGTTGAGTAGCCCAAAAGTTGGTCTGTGCTGTTTTTTAAGCTATTTCCTCAAGGTTCCAAACCCATACTTCTATACTCTGCTTTGGGATCCTGACACTAAAAATCTGCAAACTGTGTTCCTCTTTTACCAGCTGGCTCTTTGGCAGGTTCTATTAATAAAGGGCACTAGAGGGAGACTGGAAGTCTAGAAAGGGGAGAAGGGATTCTTCTTGCTTGCTGTTCCTGTCAGCACTGCCTCAACAATTGCTTTTCATCCTGTCAGTGGCATTTGGTTCTACCCTGTCCTATTCTGGCGCTCCCAGAACCGACCTCATTTCACTCCATCAGACATACTAGCTCCAGAAGAGTGGTTCCATGGCCACAGAGGCTTGACTCTCAGGGTCTTTATTCCAATTTTCTATGTTAAATAACCCCAACCTCTTCCAGTCACAGAGTGATGGCTGTTTCTTGCCATTACTACCTCTGTATAAACTCAGAGTCCCCTTTTTGCTTTCTGTTTAACTAAGGTCTTATATTAAATTCTCCCTCTTTAAACAACTAGGATGATTTCTTTTTCCTGACTGGAGACTAATGGATGCAAATACAAACAGCACCATTGGTTTAAGATGGTATTTAGCAAACAGGGTCATATATTTAATTAAGCTGAGAATTCCAGTAATAGCAATGTTCTACTTACACAATTATAATACAGGAAATGATTACCTTAGTCACAATTTTCAGGATGAGAAAAGTTTCAGAATTCAGAATTTTTCAGGTTTTATAAAAGTAATAGTGTGTATACATGAAATTACAGAATAGCTTGAATAGGATATGGGACAATACCTCAAAATTAAATGCTTGAGGGAATAAATATTCCATCAAATCAGTTCAGGTCAGGTTTTGCTACCAAATGAGTTACAACAAATTAGTTGTCATTTTCAGTGCTTTCTAATTTTGGAATTGTGGATAAAGGGTTGTGAAACCATATTAAGAATAGTTACTTTCTTATGCCAGTTGAGACCTGAATCCCAGCAGGGTTGCAGCCAACCCTACTCTCCAGTTTTTCAGGCTTGCCCTGGACAACGGACAAAACGATGATGATGGACAAGTCCCATCCCAAAGAACAAGGAGTATCTACAACTGCAAGCAAACAATTCTTTCCATCTGCCCCATAATATCTAAGTCCCCTCTCAGCCTGAAGCAATCAGAGTGGGCATCATCCCAAAGTATATTTATTAATATTATAGTTATTATCTTGTGCTAATGGGAGAAACTGTAACATTGATATAAAGACAGTGTTTCCAGGGATCTATAAGGGAGGGGGACAGATGAATATGCGGAACATAGGGCATTTTTAGGACAGCGAAATTGTTCTGTATGATACTGCAATGACAGACACATGACATTTGTCAAAGCCTGTAAAACTGTGCAGCATAAAGTGTAAACTATAATGTAAACTATAGACTTTGGTTAGTAGCAGTGCTTCAATATTGGTTCATCAATTGTAATAAATGTACCAGACTAATGTAATATGTTATTAATAGGGTAAACTATGTGTGTAAGGATGGGGCAGGGGGAGTTATATGGGAATTCCCTGTACTTTTGGTGTAATTTTTCTATAAATTTAAAACTTCTCTAAAAATAAAGTTTATTATAACAAAAAAAGGATAGCCATTAAATGACTAATCAAAGGAAAAATATCTAAAACATAAGTTTGAATTAGAGTGCCGTAGAGAAAATGTTAAGTCAGTCTAGGTGGGGAAGTGATGTCTAAGTTTAAATGTAAGGAGGAGGGACAGCAGAAACAAAGAGAAAGATTTGAACAGACTCCTCTGTGAGTCTTGAGGAAAACTTGTCCCCATTTACCTGGGACTCAATGAAACAATTCTATAATGAAAGGGAAAATCTACTCTTACAGCAAACCATAACTAATCTTTATTTGAGGCAAGGTTAATGAAGTTGCATGCAAACCTCAGGTGGTGCACAAAGAAATAAACACCCAGCTTATTTCACAAATTGAAAAATTATATAAGAGGAAATTTCATGATGACACAAGGAATACGTCCTAACATGCAAATTTGTTATTTTGGTTTTTTGATTAGTGGCAAAAATAAACCACAAAAAATTCATATATTAATACATTCCTGATGACTTAAATATATCAAACTAACTTCCAGAAGAACTCAAAAACAGAACAAAGAAACAGGTAAAAATTATTGCTCTTGGGAGGTGGGGCTTCCCACTTTTTATTTAAGCTTTTTTGTAGTATGTGATTTTTAATCAGTTGCATATATTAACTTAATAAAAGCTTTAAAAATTACTGCTTTTAAATGTATAGCCTTAAAATGAAGCATTACTCTCTGAGTTGTGAAGATCAAGTGCTTAGTTTATAGAAAATAAATGCACAGTATTGTACATTCTGAAAAGCAATTTAAAATTTGATTTAATAAAATAGATTTAAATAAAACTGACTCTATTTCTACTTCTAAGTGACCTAGTAAAGACTCTTTTACCTCCACTCTCTTCCTTGAAACCAAGCTAAAACAATACAAGAAATGATAAAAACAGAGATGAAAACTTCATCTTCAATGAAATTGGAATATTATCACAACCTTAAACCACAAACTATGAAGAATAGCTGCCAAAAGACAGAGAATTCTGGACCAAATTGAAAGAGCCTGGGAGCAAAGACACATAACTGGCAGATCTTGTGCAGAAGGCCAAATTCCCCAAAAGCAGTATGTGGTCCTAAAGGGCTCAATCAGTGATCCCTTGGTTAGAACAGAAAATTCTTGGAGCTTGCCCAAGAATATCCCTGAAACCTGCTCTGACCTACTAGTGGCAAGGGATGTGGAGCTGAATAAGAAACTCTGAGACATGACATTTATGTCATGTGATAGGATGGAAAAGAGATGGAAAGAAGCAACAAGATTTTGTAACAGGTAATCACAGAGAACTTTATTTATTTTCATAAACACTTAGTGTTTACTCCTTGCCAAGAACTGTTGTAGGTACTTTACAAATGTTAACTCAATTCGTATAAATTTTGAGGTAGGTACTATTGTTATCACCATCCCCATGTTACAGGTGAGGAAACTGGGAAACTGAGAGGTTAAGTGATTTGCCCAAAACTATGCTTCATGAATGACCAAGCCTGAGTTCAAATCTAGGGAGAATGCCTCCAGAGTTTGTGCTCATAACTAAGTTATACTGCCTCTCAAAGAAAAATATGAATGAATATTTTTTAAAAATGAATGAAGAAATGAAACATCACCACACTTAAAAGCCTTTGTTGTATTAAAAAGAAATCTGGAGAGGCAGATATAGCTCAAGTGGTTGAGCGCCTGCTTCCCACATACAAGATCCCAAGAAGCAACAAACAAACAAACAAATGAAAAAAACAAACTCTCACTGGGGAGCAGATGTAGCTCAGTGGTTGAGTGCCTGTTTCCATATACAAGGTCCTGGGTTCAATCTCTGGTACTTCCTACAAAATTAAATTAAATTAAATTAAATTAAATTAAATTAAATTAAAATTAAAATCTGGCTTCTGGTCAATCAGGGTAGTGGTGTGGGACAATATACAGAATTATTTCCCCACAGAATCCTTGAACAACTAGAGAGGATTGGCAAAGCCATCTTCCTCAAAACTCAGGAAAAAGTTGAAGAGTTAAAGTGCCTGGGTAAGAGCTAAATCAAGAAATTGCAGCTTTAAAAATGGAGGGAGAAGCTCGTGACACCCTTGCTGGACCCTCACCACCCTCTTCCCAGCATGGTGTGGAGCCAGCCTGTGCTCTCATTGTGGGTCCCTGGTGCAGATCTGGAAGCAGCAAAGTGGCCACTAATGTGGATGTTGGGGTTCCTATGTGTCAGTGCCAGTCTCTCAGGTGGCAGCCTGAAAGATTAAAACAGGAAACTCATCTCTGGATCACCTTCCTAGAGGTTGCTCTGCAGGCTTTGAACAGCCAAAGCAGTGCAAGAAACAATTAAGTAAAAGCCATTTGAGGCAAGAGTTTGCCTACTTTAAGTCATGGAATGGAGCACCCAGGAGAGGAGGAATTCTATTTCATAGGGTGTGCAGGAGGCATTTGAATTCCTGTGAATGGGGGATTTCCTAGTGTCATGAGCAAGCACAAGCCCAGGACAGGACCCAGGTTCAGAAAAGACAGAGAGAACTCTGCACTTCACATTAACCTTAGGCTGATCTTTTTGATAAGAGAACTAAACATTGAAGGAGCGCACCAGCCAATGCTGAGACAATTTGCATAAACTGTAAAAAGTGATTATTGCTTTGGTTTGTTTATGTTAGCTCCCGGCACTCGAGGAGATCTCTGTCATATCACTAGATGGATACAAACTTAAGGGAGCAGACAGCTCAATGACAAAAGCCAAGAATTAACCCTTTAAAATATTAAAATGCACAGTGTACAATGAAAGATTACAAGACAAACAAGGAAACAAGAAATGGCTTATCCAAAGAAACAACATAAAACCCAGAAACCATCAACAAGGAAATTAGATTTTGGACATACTGGATGAAGGCTTTTTTAAAAAGGATCAATATGCTCAAGGAGATAGAAAAAAAAAAAAAACACAGAGAAAGACTTGAAAGATATCAGGAAGAAAATGATTGAACAATATTAATATCTCAACGGAGAGATGGAAATTTTGAAAAGGAAACAAACTGAAATACTGGCATGGAAGACCACAATAACTGAAATGAAAAATTCCCTAGAGAGTTTCAACAGCACATTGAAACTGACAGGAGGAAGAATCAGTGAATTTGAACACAAGAAAATTGAAATGATTTAGGCTGAGGAACAGAAAGAAAAAGAATTAAGAAGAGCAAACAGGGCCTAGAGGTCTGTGGGATACCATCAAGCATACTGATTTACACATTATGGGAGTTCTGGAAGAAGAAGAAAAAGGGACAGAAGGAATATACAAAGAAATAATAGCAGAAAATGTCTCAAACTTAATGAAATATGAATATGAACATTCAGGTAGCCAACAAATCCCAAACAGGATAAATTCAAAGACAACCATGCCCAGATATATATAGTCAAACTGTCAAATGCTAAGGACAAGTAGAGAGTTCTGAAAGCTACAAGAGAAAGACAGCATGCTATGTACAAAAGAGTCCCTATAAAATTAGATGCTGATTTCTCATTGGAAACCATGAAGACAAGAAGACAGAGGGAAGAAATATTTAAAGTGCTGAAAGAAAACAATTTTAAATCTGGTGACACTGTCTTTTAAAAATGTGGGCAAGATTAAGATATTGCCAGATAAATAAGTGGTGAGGGAGCTCATCATCATTAGACCTGCCCTATAAGGAATGCTATAAAGAGTTCTTCAGACTAATAGGAAAGGACACTAGACAGATGATTGAAGTGGCATAAAGTAATAAAGACCTCCAGTAAAGATAACCATACGGGTAATTAAAAATGATGGTAATATTGTATTGTATTTGTTGGTATGTAACTCCACCTTATACTTATTACAGGTTCTAAAATGAAAAATGCATAAAAGGTAATGATAAATCTATGGTTTTGGACATATAATATATAAAGATATAATTTGTAGCAAGTAAAACTGAGAAGTAGGTGGATAGAAGGGTGTAGGAAAAGTGTATGTGCATGCTTTTGAGGTTGGGTTGGTATCAATTCAAATATGATTGTTATAGATTTGGGATGTTGAATTTGGGTCTTTGGTAACTACAAAGAAATAGATGAAAAATATATACAGAAAGAAATGAGAATGGGCTCAAAATGATTCAATAAAAAATCAAATAAATAGAACAGTAGGCACTAAAGGAAGAACTGAGGGACAAAAGGCTGCCATGTGCCTTGCCATATGAAGGAGGAGTCCAGGATCACCAGCAACCAGTCTTTGGAGAGAGAGCATCACCTGATAATCCTTGATTTAGACATTTTTCTCAGCCCTGAAACTCTAAGCTTACAGCCTAATAAATCCCCATTGTAAAAGCCAGCCCATTTCTGGTATATTGCATTTTGGCTCCTAGCAAATTAAAACAGGATGCAACAGAGACAGTGCTGAGAGGGATATTTATAGTTTGAAATATTTACAAATCAGAATTCTAATCCCGCAACTGGAGGATCTAGAAAAAGAAATGCAAATTAAACTCATAGCAAGCAGAAGGAAAGAAATAACAAAAATCAGAGTTGAGATAAATGAAATAGAGAATAAAATAACAGTAGAGCAAATCAATGAAACCAAAAGTTGGTTCTTTGAAAAATCAACAAACTCTTAGCAAGACTGACAAAGGTAAAGGAGAGAGGATGCAAATAACTAAAACAAGAAATGAAAGGGAGGACATTAATACTGACCCCACAGAAATAGAAGGGATTATAAGAGGATACTATGAGCACCTGTATGCCAAAAAATTAGATAACCTAGAAGAAATGACAAATGCTTAGAAACACACAAACTACCACTGACTCAAAAAGAAATAAGAGATCTCAACACACCAATAATGAGTAATAAGATTGAATCAGTAATACAAAATTTTCCACAAAGGAAAGCCCAGGACCATATGACTTCACTGGTGAATTTTATCAAATATTCCAAGAAGAATTTACACCAATCCTGCTCAAACTCTTCCAAAACATTGAAGAAAGGGAAAACTTACTAATTAATCCTATAAGACAATATTACCCTAATACCAAAGCCATGTGAAGACACCACAAGAGGGAAGTGGATGTGGCTCAAGTGGTTGGGCTCCCGTTTACCATATGGGAGGCCCCGGGTGTGAGTTGGCACAGCAAGATGACGCAATAAAGGGAGACAAGCAGACACAGAAAAACACAAAGCAAATGGCCACAGAGTGCACAAGCAGCAAGGGGGAGGGGGTAAATAAATAAATAAAATCTTTTAAAAAATTGAAAAAAAAAAAAGATACCACAAGGAAAAAACTTACAGACCAATATCCCTTATGAATATAAATGCAAATATCATCAACAAAGTACTAGCAAAGCAAATCCAACAACACATTAAAAGAATTATGTACCATGATCAAGTGTGATTTATCTCAGGTATGCAAGGGTTACTAAACATAAAGAAAGAAACTTCTTCAAAATTATAAATGGCATATATGAAAAACCACAGGTAACATCATACTCAATGATGAAAGATTGAAAGCTTTCTCTCTATGATCAGGAACAAGACAAAGATGCTCAATGCCACCACTGTTATTCAACATTGTACTGGAAGTTCTAATCAGAGCAATTAGGTAAGAAAAAGAAATAAAAACCATTCAAATTGGAAAAGAAGTGAAGCTTTCCTTTTTAATAGATATCATGATCCTATATAAAGAAAAATTCTGAAAAAGCCACAAAAACGCTACTAGAGCTAATAAATGATTTAACAAAATGATGGGGTACAAGATTAATAAGCAAGGATATGAACAGATATTTGCACATTGATGTTCTTAGCAGCATTTTTCATGATTACCAAAAGATGAAAATAACCTCAACATACATTAACAGAAGAATGGATAAACAAAATGTGTTATATACATACAATGGAATATTCATCCTTAAAAAGGAATGAAGTTCTGATATGGGCAACAACATGGATGAACTTGAAGACATCATGTAGAGTGGAATAAGCCAGACACAAAAGAACAATTATTGTATGATCTCATTGATATGAAATGATTAGAATAAACAAATTCATAGCGTCAAAAACTAGAATACTGGTTACCAGGGGCTGGGGCAAGTTAATGTTTAATTGGTACAGAATTTCTGTTTGTGGTGAAGGAGAGATAGAAATACAGAAATGACAAGGAATGTTCACTCATTCTCTTGGTCCCTCTCAGATCACGTAAACAATAAAATAGTAAAGATATAGGATCAAATTATATAAATTATAAAGTCTGCCAAATAGCTGTATATCCACCCTTCACCATGAAAACAAAGAATGTTCTATCTTCAAGTACCCAAAGAACAATTTACAAAAATTTAGTATATTTGGCACCAAAAAAAGTACTCTCAATATATTCCAAAAAGTGGAAATAATATAGGTCATATTCCCAAATTACAATGTAAAGAATGCAGAATTGACTTTTAAAAATAAAATATAAAATCCCCCTCTGCATAAAAATTAAGATTATTATATAAGTTGAATCAAAACCAATAGAAATTGAAACTGAAGAATAACTAGAAAATAACAATAATGAAAACACTATGCATCAGGATCCATGTGTTATGGCTGAAAGCAGTGCTTTAAGGAAAAACACAGAGTCTTTTGCTTTACCAAACAAGGGGAAAAATAAGTTCACATTTAAACCAAGAAATAAGAAAAAGAATAAGAAAATTATGATTTTAAAACAAAAAAATATAGATATAAGAACTGATCACCTGAAAAAAATCAACATAATGGATAGCGTGGCTCATTTTTTAAGGACCTGTGAAGAAAACATAAAAACATAAAAATCAGCAATTAGAATGGGTAAAAAGGAAACCTAAGTAATTATAATAAAATACTTTCCACAAAATTATGCAAATCACTTGAAAATCTGGATGAAATAAATCAGTTTCTAGGTAAATATAAATTACCAAAATTGACTCTGGAAAATATTTTTTAGAACAAATAGAACAATTATCAGTAAAGAAGTTGACAATGTTATTAAAGATTAACCCCTCACAAAAGTACCCCCTAAGAGGTTCTTAAGCATGGAGAGATTGATATCAACATTGAACCTGACAAAATAAAAACAAAGGGCAGGCTAATATATAATTTATAAATTTTGGAGGAATGCCATAATATATAAGCAAGTAGAATTCTTCAGCATGTTAATAGATTAATACACAATGATCAAATGGGCTCATTTCTAAGATTCAAGGGGGATTGATCAAAATCAGAAAATCTATTAATCTATTATTATCACATTAACAGATTACAGGAGAAATCCCATTTAATCATCTCAATAAATGGTGCAAAGGCATTTTGCAAAGTTGAACATCCTTCCCTGGTATACACTTATCACATACCAACATGTGTGGTATATAAGATGAGGCAGTGAAACGGATGTGGCTCAAGCAACTGAGCTCCCACCTACCACATGGGAGGTCCGGGGTTCTGTTCCCGGGGCCTCCTAGAGAAACCAAGCAAGACAGCAAGCTGATGTGACTGGCTGGCGCAACAAGCTGACACAACAAGATGATGCAGCAAGAAACACAAGGAGGAAAACATAACGAGAGACACAACAAAGAAGGGCACAGAGGTGGCTCAAGCTATTAGGTGTCTCCCTCCCACATGGAAGGTCCTGGGTTTGGGTCCCAGTGCCTCCTATAAGGAAGATGAGCACAAAATGAACAGACACAGCAAATGCAAACCACAAGGGGATGGGGAGAAATAAATAAATAAAATAAATCTTTATAAGATGGGGCAGCCAAGACTAGTGGCACACTCAAGGATGATGTTGGAATCCAATGGCAGAGGCAGCCTGGCAGGATGGGGAAATCACCTATATAAAAGTGGCTGGACAAATAACTAAATACTTTAAAGATAATGGGAAACAAGTTTCTCACTGATGGAGAGGGGGAATATAAATAGGGAGGGGGTGCAAAGAGAATAAAGCTTGTAGTACGGAATTGGAATTAGAGCTATGTAAACTCAGAGGATGTGGAAAAATAGGATACATATATATATATACACACACAGTACTTTGTCTATATACAAAGTACTGCTCCCTACATGAGCACACTTATCACCTAAATCTTGGTTTCTGAATAATACTCTCCACTACCAGGAATCAGAACTTCTTGGAGAAATGGCTAATTCTAGGGCTGGGCAAGGAAAGTACACAATGAGCCTAGATCACCTTGTTACGCCAGAAAACAAACAAACAAAAATGCTCAAAGAATGATGGGACATATCAAAAGGATACAAAAGACAACTTGATGGGGCTTCTAACATCCAAATCTAAGATATTTGAGCATCAAAATAAATTAAGATAGTAAAAGATTATAATTCATTGGATAAATCTTTCATGATTTATTTACAGGAAAAGAACTTTTTCTTATCCTAGAAAGTAAAAAAAATAAATAAATGTAGAATAAATTACAGAATCAGAAAAAAATTACCATTTGGAAATCATCAGAGTAATAATTCAGGTATAAAAAATATCAATGAGTGTTAAAACTAGTGGGTATAAGTGGGATGAAAAATGGAATATTTACATAGTCCCAAAGTATCTCTGTATCAAATAATTATTAATTACAAAGGGAAAGACAAGTAACTTTTCAGTAGAAATATCTAGTAGATACCACATAATAACATAATCAAAGTTAACATGGTACAGATCATCTTCATGTGACACCACCTGCAATGAGACGAACACAGCATCGCTTCTGTGATTTTCTTCCCAAAATGCATAATCATGAGGAAACATTGAACAAAACCAAATTGAAGCACATTCTACAAAGAATTGCCCTGTAATCTTCAAAAATGCCATTAGCATGAAACTCCAGGAAGGAATGAAGAAAGATTCCAGATAGAGAGACTAGAAAGACGTGACAACTGGGTGTAACACATAATCCTGGGTTGGATCCTCTTGCTATAAACAACATCATTTGGATATTTGTAAAACTTGATTTTGGTCTCAGAGTAAAGGATGTAGAAAGTTCTTTGTAATATTCTTGCAACTTTTCCATACCTGTGAAATTGTTTCCAAATTAAATTATCTTTTAAAAGGTAACAAAATGTTAGAAGCTGGAAAATGGATGGATGGGTGGCAACTGACATAGCACATCAGAGGAAACAGAAACCTAAGACTACAGTAGAAGAGGCTAATAAGAATCAACCCAACTCTCACCACAAAACCCAGGAAAGACTCAGGAAGTCAAAGCATTTAATTCCTTTAGATGTCAGGCTGAAAATGGGGAGATTGGTTGAAAATCTTTACAAGAAGAGGTTGAATTCTCAGATCTCCCCTCCACCCACCACCCACCTCAGGCTGCCAGGAAAGTTCTTCTCTCCACCTAGTGCAGAAGATGTCAGCTTTATTCTCCAAATAAGTTCAGTCAAAGATATCTGGGCTCAGGGATGTCAGGCATAGTTAAGGGCAAAGGGAAGAAGCTGACCTGAAAAGATTTAGAATAAATGAAAAATATGCATGTTAAATATTGAGACGCTTCCCAAACACACACACACACCAAGTTCCCCTCAGATTCCGCAGCCCCCGGAGCAGAAGATGGGTAGTTTCTTCCCCGGAGAAAGTTAGTGCCAAAGGGGAAATTCCATGCAGATACTGGCATACTGGAGTATCCTAACAACACAATCCCATCCCCATCAGACCACCCTACAATTAAGTTAACAAACCCTGCCCATGCATGCAAAGCAACCAGGCAGTTTTTATCACTCATATGTATAAAGAGATAGCAAAGAACTGCCAGAGAAGTGAGAAAAGCATCTAACATGAAAGACATAAAACCAAACAAACAAAAAAAATCAGAAGCAAGGACAACACAGGGTACCTAAGAAAATTTCAGGCTACAAAGATAAGGGCAAATATTACAACCACAAAACAAGATCCTCCTTTTCTAAAGTGAATATATGTATTTCTTTAATGAAAATAAAACTACATTAAAAATGAAAAAATAAAGAGACTAAATATGTAACACAGCAAAAATTGCCTAATTTTAAAATGCAAAAGGCCTTTTTAATCAAGATCCCCAAGCCAAATCATTATAAAGAAAAAGTTTAAATATCTTTTAGTTTAAAAATTATTCATTTCCCAATTTTTAATATGAAATGTTCTACAAGAGGAAATGGTCAAAGAATATTCAATGAACAACAATACCCATGGCATAGGTTCAACAATTATTAAAATATCTTGGGGGAGCAGATGTGGCTCAAGCAGTTGAGCCCCACCTCCCACATGGGAGGTCCAGGGTCTGGGTCTCATTGCCTCCTAAAGGAAAAACAGACAACAGGCAAAAAACAAGTAGAGGGATGCCAAGATGGTGGCAGAATAAGGAGCTCCAAGAATCAGCTCATCCTACAGGGCAGTTAGTAATCACCTAGCGCTATCTAAAGCACCTATTAGGGGGCCCCAGAAGACCAGAAGAGCATCCTGCAACAACCTTGAAAGTATGAAAGGAGGAGACTGTCCATCTGCATTAAAAATTAGTGAGTAGAGCCCTTCACCCTGTGGATACCGGTGCCCGTGGCACAAGCCACCTCGGGAGCTGTTCCATGGCTAGAGTTGGAAACTCCATTTCCCTACAATGGGGGAGGAAGACACAGTGTGGCACCAACTTCAGCTACTGATTAGTAAATTCAGAGGGCTAAAGTATAATCCTAAGAACAGCTAAAGTTTAAACCTGTCCAGGTGAGAAAGAGGCCAGTTACCGCCATTTTAACTCCACCTCCGGCATAAGGGGAAGCGGGCTGATTAAAAATCACAGTGCTGGTAGGGAACAGCTTCTTTCCACCAGATTGGATTGCCTAAGCTCCAGCCCCACCTCCGGCAGAGAGGAAGCTAGTGGGACCTGCACCAAGCTCTCCAGACACCTGCAGGTGCTTTCGGCCAGCGCAGACTGAATAGTCGTTCACCTGGGGCTGCATGCCCGGACCCCAATGGGATAGGAGAGGAGCTGGGTTTCCTTGGCATCTCCTGGCAACTGCAGGCGTTTTCAGCCCACAGGAACTGGTTTGCTTAACACCTTCAAGTCCATCTCCACCTCTACTCCCCCATCCCCCCCTTAAGATAGGAGGGCACTGGTGTTTCCTCAGCCTCTCAGGGCAACTGCAAGTGCTTCTGGCCTGCACAAACCCGACCATTGGACACCTGTGGCTCTATCCCCACCCCCAACAGGACAAGAGACGGACTGTGTTTTCCCAGCTTCTCTTGGGTAACTGGATGTGCTTTTGGCCTACACAACCTGGACTGGTGGATACCTGTGGATCCACCCCCAACCCCCAATAGGAAAGGAGGGGGCTTGTGTTTCCACAGCCTTTCCAGGCAACGTCAGGCTCTTTTGGCCTGCACAAACTGGACTATTGAATGCTTGTGGATCCAACCCCATGCCCTAATAGGATAGGTGGGAACTGGTGTTTCCTCAGCCTCTCTGGAAAATGGCACATACTTTCGATCTACTGGGACTGAAATGTTGGGCGTCAGTGGTTCCATTCCCACCTCCTAAAAGGCAGAAGGGACAGTACTCCTTCAGCCTCTCAGGGCAACTGCAGGCATATTTGGCCCACACCAATTAGATTGTCGGGCACTCCAGATGGTCCATCCCCACCCCCAGCAGGGAGGGGGACTAGTGCTACATCAGTTTAAGTGGGCAACTGTGGTCATTTTGGACCAACACAGCATAGATTTCTGCCCACAACTGCAGCTCCATCCCCACCCCAGGTCAGGAAGGAAGGGGTGTGAAGCTTCATCAGTCTCTCTAGGCAACTATAAACACTCTTGTCCTGCACAACTTGGATTACTATACACAGCTGCAGCTCTGTCCCTACCCCTGGCAGAGGAGAAAGGTAGGAGAAGCCTTATCAATTCCTGGGGCAACATGGGCAGCTTCAGTCTCCATGGCTTACAGCATCAACTACATTCTTGGCTCCTACTACACAACCAGCAAGAGAGAAAAAAGAAGAAAGCCCTAAACTAAAGAAAGAAACTGCAACCAGAATAAATACATCTAATAAGCCAGATGCCAAGACACAAACAATAAATTACAATCCATACCAAGAAACAGGAAGATATGGTCCAGTTAAAGGAATAAGATAAGCCTGAAGATGACATAAAGGAGTTGAGACAACTAATCATAGATGTTCAAACAAATCCCCTTAATAAATTCAATGAGATGGCTAAAGAGATTAAGGATATTAAGAAGACACTGGGTGAGCACAAAGAAGAATTTGAAAGCATACATAAAAAATAGTGGATCTTATGGGAATGAAAGGTGCAATAAATGAAATTAAAAATACACTGCAGGCATATAACAGCAGATTTGAGGAGGAAGAAAAAAGGATTGGTGAGATTGAAGACATGGCCTCCAAAAGCAAACATACAAAAGAACAAATGAAGAAAAGAATGGAAAAAATTGAACAGGGTCTCAGGGAACTGAATGACAGCAAAAGATGTGCAAACATACATGTCATGAGTGTTCCAGAAGGAGAAGAGAAGGGAAAAGTGGCAGAAGTAATATTTGAAGAAATAATGGTAGAACATTTCCCAACCCTATTGAAGGACATAGATATTGTGTCCAAGAAGCACATCATTCTCCCATCTGAATAAATCCAAATAGACCAACTCTGAGACACATACTAATCAGAATGTCAAATGCCAAAGACAAAAAGAGAATTCTGAAAGCAGCAAGAGAAAAGCAATGCATAACATATAAGGGATACTCAATAATATTCAGTGCCAATTTCTCATCAGAAACCATGGAGGCAAGATGGCAGTGGTATGCTATATTTAAAATACTGCAAGAGAAAAATTGCCAGCCAAGAATTTCATATCCAGCAAGATTGTCTTTTCAAAAATGAGGGTGAGTTTAGAATATTCACAGATAAACAGACACTGAGAGAGTTTATAACAAAAAGACTGGCTTTGCAGGAAATACTAAAGGGAGTGTTACAGCCTGAACAGAAAAGACAGGAGAGAGAGACTTGGAAGAGAGTCTAGAAATGATGATTTTATCAGTAACAGTAACTAAAAATGTCAAAAGAGTGGAGAAAATAAAATGACAGATAAAACCCAAAGGTCAAATGGATAAAATAAGAACTGCCTTTACAGTAAAAACATTGAATGTTAATGGATTAAACTTCCCAATCAAAAGACACAGACTGGCGGAATGGATATGAAAATAGGAACCATCTATATGCTGTCTGTAAGAGACTCACCTTAGACCCAAGGATACCAATAGATTGAAAGTGAAGGTTGGAAAAAGATATTCCACGCATGCAGTAACCAAAAAAAAGCTGGGGTAGCTATACTTATATCAGATGAAATAGACTTTAAAACCAAAACTATTATTAGACACAAGGAAGGTCATTACATGTTAATAAAAGGTATGATTCACCAGGAAGAAATGGCAATCATAAATATATATGAACCTAACCAGGATGCCCCAAGACATATGAGGCAAAGACTGGCAAAACTGAAGGGAGAAATAGACATCTCTACAATAATAGTTGGAGACTTCAATACATCACTCTCATCTTGGATAGAACATCTGGGCAGAGGATCAATAAAGAAACAGAGAGCTTGAGTAATATGATAAATAGACTAAACCTAATAGACATATACAAAACATTGCACCCCCAAAACAGCAGGATATACATTCCTTTCAAGTGCTCATGAATCTTTCTCCAGGATAGACCATATGTTGGGTTACAAAGATGATCTCAATAAATTCAACAAGATCAAAATCATACAAAGCACTTTCTCTGGCCATAATGGAATAAAGTTGGAAATCAACAAGAGGCAAAAAAAAGGGGGGGCGGGGAATTTCACACATATATGGAGATTAAACAACACACTCTTAAATAATCAGTGGATCAAAGAAGAAATTTCAACAGAAATCAATAAATATCCTGAAATGAATGACAATGAGAACACAACATATCAGAACCTATGGGATGCATCAAAGGCAGTGTTGAAAGGGAAATTTATAGCCCTCAATGCTTACATTAAAAAAGAAGAAAGCTAAAATCAATGTCCTAACTACACAGCTGGAGAAACTAGAAAAAGAACAGCAAACTAATCCCAAATCAAGTAGAAGGAATGAAGTAAAAAAGATCAGAGCAGAAATAAATGAAATTGAGAACAAAAAAAACAATAGAGAGAATTAAAAACAAAAGTTGGTTCTTCTAGAAGATTAACAAAATCAACAAACCCTTAGCTAGTCTAAGAAAAAATGAAATAAATGATATAAAAAATGAAAATGGGAACATTACTACTGACCCCACTGAAATAAGAGAGATCATAAGAGGATACTATGAACAAATTTATGCCAAAAAACTAGACAATGTAGATGAAATGGAAAAATTCCAAGGGATGTACAAACAAGCTACACTGACCCTAGAAGAAATAGAAGACCTCAACAAACCAATCACAAGAAAAGAGATTGAAATAGTCATTAAACAGCTCCCCAAAATGAAAAGCCCAGGACAAGACGGTTTCAAAGGTGAGTTCTACCGCACACTCAAAGAAGATTTAATAACAATCTTATTCAAGCTATTCCAAAAAATTGAACAAGAAAGAATGCTATCAAACTCATTCTATGAAGCCAGTATCACCTTAAAATATTACAAATAAAGAAAATTGCAGACCCATTTCTCTAATAAATATGGATGCAAAAATCCTCAATAAAATACCTGCTAATCAAATCCAACAACACATAAAAAGAATTATTCATCATGATCAAGTGGGTTTTATACTAGGCATGCAAGGGTGGCTCAACACAAGAAAATCAATCAGCATAATACACCACTTAAATAAATCAAAAAAGAAAAAATCACATGATCTTATCAATTGATGCAGAAAAGGCATTTAGCAAAATATAGCATCTTTCTTGATAAAAATGCTACAAAAGATAGGAATTGAAGGAAAATTTCTCAACATGATAAAGGCCATATTTGAAAAACCACAACTAACATTGTACTCAATGGTGAAAGAGTGAAAGCTTTCCCGCTGAGATCAGGGACAAGACAAGGAAGCCCACTGTCACCACTATTGTTCAATATAGAGCTAGATGTTCTAGCTAGAGCAATCAGGCAAGAAAAAGAAATAAAAAGCACCCAAATCAGAAAGGAAGAAGTAAAACTTTCACTATTCACAGATGATATGATCTATATCTAGCAAGTCCCCAAAAATCTATAACAAAACTGCTAGAGCTAATAAACGATTTCAGTAGTGTGTCAGGATACAAAATCAATACACAAAAATCAGTGGTGTTTCTATACAATTGTAATGCACAATCTGAGAAGGAAATCAGGGGAAAAATTCCATTTACAATAGCAACTAAAAGAATCAAATATTTTGGAATAAAGTTAACCAAGGATATATAGTACTTGTGTTCAGAAAACTACAATGCATTGCTAAAAGAAATTTAAAAAGACATAAATAATTGGAAGAACATTCCATGCTTATGGATTGGAAGACTAAAGATCATTATGATGTCAATTCTTCCCAAATTGATACACAGATTCAATGCAATCCCAATAAAAATTCCACCAGCATTTTTTAAACAAATGGAAAACACAATTATCAAATTTATCTGGAAGGGTAAGAGGACCCGAATAGCCAGAAACATTTTCAAAAGGAAAGGTGAAGTTGGAAGACTCTCACTTCCAGACTTTAAATCATATTACCTGGCTACAGTGGTAAAAACAAACAAACAAACAAACAAAAACAAACAAACAAAAAAAACCCAGTATGGTACTGGCATAAAGACAGACATATAGACCAATGGAAACAAATTGATGGTTCAGAAACAGACCCTCAAATCTATGGCCAAGTGATTTTTGACAATCCTGTCAAACACACCCAGCTGTGGCAGAACAGTCTATTCAACAAATGGTGCTGGGAGACCTGGATATCCATAGCCAAAAGAAAAAAAGAGCACTACTGTCTCACACCTTTATACAAAAATTAAGTCAGAATGGATCAAAGGCCTAAATATAAAAGCAAGAACTGTAAAGCTCCTAGAAGAAAATGTAGGGAAACATCTTCGAAACCTGGTGGTAGGTGGTAGATTCTTAAACCTTACACCGAAAGCACGAGCAACCAAAGAATGCATGGATAAATGGGACCTGCTCAAACAAACACTTCTGTGATTCAACGAACTTCATCAAGAAGGTGGAAAGGCAGCCCATTCAATGCGAGAAAATATTTGGAAACCACATCCGATAAGGGTTTGATTTCCATTCTATATAAAGAGATCATGCAACTCAACAATAAAAGAGCAAGCAATCCAATTAAAAAATGGGCAAAAGATTTAAATAGACATTTTTCCAAAGAGGAAATACAAATGGCCAAAAGCACATGAAAAAATGTTCCATATCACTAGCTATCAGGGAAATGCAAATCAAAACAACAATGAGATATCATTTAACACCACATAGAATGGCCATTATTTAAAAAACAGACAACAATATGTGCTGGAGAGAATGTGAAGAAATAGGAACCCCCCTTCACTGTTGGTGGGATTGTAAAATGGTGCAGCATCTGTGGAAGACAGTTTGGCAATTCCTCAGGAAACTAAACACAGAATTGCCATATGATCCAGCAATTCCTCTACTAGGAATACATCCAGAAGAACTAAAAACTATAACACAAACAGACATCTGCATACCAATGTTCATAGCGATGTTATTCACAGTTGTCAAAAGATGGAAACAACCCATGTGTCTGTCAACCACTGAATGGATAAATAAAATGTGGTATATACATATGATGGAATACTATGCTGCAGTAAGAAGAAATGAAATTGGGACACATATGATAACATGGATGAACCTTGAAGCAAAGTAAGCCAGACACAAAAGGACAAATATTACATGGTCTCATTAATATGAACTAAATACAAAAAAATTAATGCATGGAGTTAAAACCAAGAATATAGGTTATTAGGAGATAAGAAGAGCGTTAAGATCTACTGATGCTTAATGTAGAAGTTTTAATTAACTTGTCTGTAAAAGTGTGGAAATGGATAAAGTTGATGGTAACACTTTATAGTGAGTAGCAGCTAGTTTATAAATGGGATTGTGGCTGAAAGGGGTAGTCTGGGAAAGTAAATATCAATTGAAAGAAAACTAGAGAATAATCTAGGGACTGAATAACACAGTGAACCCAGAGGTGGATGAGAATTGTGGTTTATGTTACAGATGCAAAAGTGTCCTTCTGTGAGCTAGAGCAGATGTACACCACTATTGCAGGGTGGTGGGAATGTGGAGAAGCATGGAAAAACTACTATTGTTGCGACCTGTGGTCTGTGGTTAACAGCAAACTGTAATATTCTTGCATCAATGCCAAAGATGTACTATGTTGATAATGGGGGGTATAGAAAAAGTGTGCAAAATGTATGATACGGCCCGTGGTTGGTGGTAATAGTCTGATGATATTATCTCATAATCTGTAATAAATATTCCACCACAGTGTGGTGTGTTGGTAAGGGGTGTTGTATGGAAATTCTACACATGTGCATGATTGTATTGTAAGTTCACAACCTCTGTAATAAAAATATATTTTTAAAAAATAGGGTGGGTTGGGGGGAAAATACACCAAATGTAAGATAGGGACTATAGTTAGTAGTAATATTTTGCTGATGCTCTTGCATAGTTTGCAACAAATGTTTCACAACAGTGCAAGGTGTTGGTGGAGGGGTGATGTCTGGGACCCCTGTATGATGTTATGCATGTTTCTTTTCTAAGTTCACAACTTTTACTATACACTTATTGTTTATGCATGTTCATGTATGAATGATATACTTCAATAAAAAATATATTAAAACAACAACAAGAGAAAATGAGCAAACAGATGGGGGAATATGTCTTAAAATGTTTATTGTATAAACTATATATAGTATATGTATATATATATATTTTTTCTTGATGAACCATTTTAAAGAAAGTTGAAGACATCATGATACTTCCCTAAATGTTAGCATGCATCTTATTAAAAGAAAATGACATTCTCTTACTTATCCACAGTATCGTTATTACCACTAAGAAATGTTTTTAAAATCCTAATATTACCTAATACCTAGCCCACATTAAAATTTCACCAATTGGTCCCTAAATACCTCATACATATGTGTGTGTTTGTGGTTGAGTTTTAACCAGGATCCATTCCAAGTTCATGCGTTGCGTTGGTTATTAGGTCTCTTTATTATCTTTTCATAGTGAATAGTCTCCTCTTCTTTATGATACTAATTTTTTTAAAGAAGTTCATCTTTTTATAATTTATCCCAAGTTCTTATTGTTTTGATCATTTCTTCACAATAGTTTAATTTATTCCTCTTTTCCCTGTATCTCCTTTTAACTGAAGTCAGAAATAAAGGCTTAATTAGATTTAGGTTAAAATTTTTGGGCAAGAATACTAAACAGGAGACGCTGGGTGCTTTGTATTGCAACATATCAAGAGAAAAGTAATTTCAGGTTGTCCCACAACTAGTGAACCTAAAGTTGATGATTTGGTTAAGGGTTGACAATCAGATTCCTTTATTATCAAGGTAGTTTTATTTTTTCCCTTTGCAATTAGAGGGAATATTTAGGCACTGTAAGAGTCCTCCACAATTATCTTTCACTTAATGGATCATCCTCGCCTGAATCAATTATTTCATTAGGAATTGCAAAATGATGGTTTTATAATTCTCTCATTTCTTCTACATTTATTAGCAGACGTCCTTCTATAAAGGACAGCTTTCCCTTATCATCTCTTAAAAACACGTGGTAATGATCATTCTTTCCCTTTGATTACAGATTTCCAGAGTGAGGATCTGATGTAAAAGTCATCTTCAATGTGACAATTGAGTCTCTCTCTCTCCCTATCACTGTGGATTTATGAGTTATAATCAGATGGTTGTTATTCTTTTTAATTCTAAAATTTGACCTGTTGGAGCCTCTTCAGTCTGGCTCTTATGTACTTTTGTCATATACACATTGGTCTTTGGGCACTTCCTTGCTTTCTGTGACTACAAGACATCTAAGGCTCACTCTATACATTTCCTGCTGCATAGCTGAGAATCAGCCATTTCTGTGAGGAACTGATTCCTTTCAGCAACTTGGTATTTAGAAACCAAGATGAGGATACTAAGCATAATTGTTGCTACTGGGGCATCATTGACCATAGATCGGATGGTTCCATTTATATGAAATGTCCAGAATAGGCAAATCTATAGAGAAAGAAAACAGATTAGCAGTTGCTATGGGCTGTGGGATGGAGGTGGGAAATGGGCAGGGACAACTAATGGCTACAAGTTTCTTTCCGCAGCAATAAAAATGTTCCAGACTTAGATTGTGGTAATGGATGCACAACTCTGTTAATACATTAAATACCACTGAATTGTATACTTTTAAAGGGTGAATTTTATGGTATTGAATTATATCTCAATAAAGATGTTAAAAAAAAAAAAAAAAGAAAGAAAGAGAACTTCCTCAACCTGATCTAAAGGATATCTACAAAAAAAACTAAACTAACATCTTATTTAATTGCAAAAAACTGAATGACTTTCCCTTATGGTCAGGAATAAGAAAAGGATGTCTGCACAAAGCACTTTTATTCAACATTATAGTGAAGGTCTTAGTGCCATAGGCAAACAAACAAATAAATGAATAAAGAAAAGATATAAAGATTGAAAAGGAAAGGTAAAATTACATGCTCCTAAGAAACCTAAAAGGAGCTAATAGAAATCATAAGTGAATTGAGCAAGATTGCAAAATACAAAGTTAACATACAAAAATTAAATGTATTTCTATACACAATTGACAAGCAATTGGAAAATAAAATTAAAAGGATAATTCCATTTACAATAGCATCCAAAACGATTAGGAACTTAGAGAAAATTTTATTAAAATATGTGTAAGAATAAGATCTGTGCACTGAAAATGCAAAAAAAAAAAAAAAACTTACAGAAATAAATTAAAGAAACCTAAATAAATGGATTTATCATGTTTCTGGATTGGAAAACTCAATATTATTAGGATGTCATTTCTCCTCAAACTGCTCCATAGATTCCATGCAATCCCAATCAAAATAGCAGCAGCCTTTTTTTTT
>JAQZBX010022020.1:0-31858 GCA_029593785.1 Cabassous unicinctus | reverse complement strand
AAAAAAAAAAAAAAAAAGCTAAAATCAAAGACTAACTGCACACCTTGACTAATACCAAAATAGGCAGTAGGAAAGAAATAACAAAGATTAGAGCAGAAATAAATGGAATTGAGAATCAAAAAACAATAGAGAGAATTAACAAAACCAAGAGTTGGTTCTTTGAAAAGATCAATAAATAAAATCAGAAATGGCGGGGGGTATTGCTGCTGACCCCACAGAAATAAAAAGGATCAGAAGAGGATACTATAAACAACCATATGCAAACAAAGTAGACAACCTAGATGAAATAGACAAATTCCTAGAAATACACAAATAACCTATTCTGCCTCTAGAAGAAACAGAAGATCTCAACAGACCAATTACAAGAGATTGAATCAGTCACCAAAAAAATCTCCTGACAAAGAAAGTCCAAGACCAGATGGGTTCACAGGAGTGAATTCTACCAAACATCCCAAGAAAAATTAATTCTAATCTTGCTCAAACTCTTCCAAAAAATTGAAGAGGAGGGAACACACCCTAACTCATTCTGAGTCCAACATCACCCTAATACCAAAGTCAAATAAAGATACAACAAGAAAAGAAAATTACAGATCAATTTCTCTTAGAATACAGGTGCAAAAATCTTCAACAAAATACTAGCAAATTGAATCCAACAGCACACTAAAAGAATTATACACCACGATCAAATGGGATTTATCCCAGGTATGCAAGGATAGATTAACATGAGAAAAATCAATGTAATACACCAGATTTACAAAATGAAGGGAAAAAGCCACATGATCATCTCAGTTGATACAGAAAAGGCATTTGACAAAATCCAGCATCCTTTCTTGATTAAAATACTTAGAAAAATAGGAATAGAAGGAAACTCCCTTAACATGATAAAGGGTACATACTAAAAACCCACTGCTAACATCTTACTGAATGGTGGAAGACTGAACACTTTCTAAGATCAGGAACACAACAAAGATGCCCACTGTCACCATGTTTTCAGCACTGTAGTTCTCGCCTGAACAAGTAGGCAAGTAAAAGAAATGAAAGGCATCCAAATTGGAAAAGAAGTAAAACTTTCACTATTTGCAGATGACGGTATCTTAAACATAGAAAGCCCCCCAAAACATACAACAAAGCTACTAGAGCTAATAAATGAGTTCAGCAAAGTGGCAGGGGATAAGATCAACACTCAAAAATCAGTAGTGTTGCTCTAGTAATGAGCAATCTGAGGAGGAAATCAAGAAAAAACTTCCATTTACAATCAGATATCTTGGAATAAATTTAACCAAGGATATAAAGGGTTTATACCAGAAAACTACAAAACTGTGCTACAAGAAATCAAAGGTCTAAATAAATGGAAGGACATTCTATGCTCATAGATTGGCAGATTAAGTATTATCAAGATATTAATTCTATACAAATATGATTTACTGATTCAATGCAATCCCAATAGCTCACTTTGCCGTATAGAATTACCATATGACCCGGCAATCCCGCTACTAGGTATATATCCAGAAGAATTGAAAGCAGGGACTCAAACAGATATTGGAAACCAATGCTCACAGCATCATTATTCAAAATTGCCAAAAGATGGAGGCAACCCAAGTGCCCATCAACTGATGAATGGATACACAAAATGTGGTATATACATACAATGGAATATTATTCAGCCATAAGAAGGAATGAAGTTCTGATTCATGTGACAATATGGATGAACCTTGAAGACATGTTGAATAAAATAAGCTAGACACAAAAGGACAAATACGTATGATATCACTGACATGAAATAATTAGAATAAGCAAAGGCACAGAGTTAGAATCTAGAATATAGGTTACCAGGGGCTGAGGTGGGGGTTGAGAATGGGGAGTTAATGTTTAAATTGTACAGAATTTCTATTGGGGTAGACTGTAATGTTTGGTAATGGATGGTGGTGATGGTGGCATAACATTGTGAATGTAATTAAGAGCACTGAATTATATATGTGAATGTGGTTGAAAGGGGAAATTTTAGGTGTATATGTTACTAGAATAAAAATTAAAAGAAGGAAGCAGATGTGGCTCAAGCGACTGGGCTCCTGTCTACCATACAGGAGGTCCAGGGTTTGATTCTCAGGGCCTCCTGGTGAAGGCAAGCTGACCCATGCGGTGAGCTGGCCCGAGTGGAGAGCTGGCTCATGCGGAGTGCTGGCCCACGCAGAGTGCTGGCTCGTGCGGAGAGCCAGCCCGTGTAGACAGCTGGCGCAGCAAGATGATGCAACAAAAAGAAACAGAGGAGAGACAATAAAAGATGCAGCAGACCAGGGAGCTGAGGTGGCGCCAGAGATTGAGCACCTCTCTACCACTCCGGAAGGTCCCAGGATTGGTTCCTGGTGCCGCCTAAAGAGAAGACAAGCAGACACAAAAGAACACACTGCATATGGACACAGAGAGCAGGCAGCAAGTGCAAAACGGGGGTGGGGGTGGGGAGAAAAGGTGTGTGTGTGCAAATAAATAAATAGAAAATTAAAAAAAAATGTGTAGCACTGTATAACACAACTGCCAATCAAGGACTATAGTTAATAGCACATTTATAAAAATGTTCCTCCATGAATTATAACAAATGTACCTCACTAATGCAAGGTATTAATAATAGAGTGATATATGGGGAACTCTGTATTTTATAGGTTTTATGCATGACATTCTTTTAACCTACAGGTTATCTAACAAAAACAAATTATTAATAAAAATGTAAAATGAAAAAATATATGACGGCAAAGGTAGGGTGAAAGTAAAAGGATGGGAAAGGCTATCATGCAAACATTAATCACAGAAAAGCAGAAATGGTTATATTAATCTATCTGATAAAGTAAACTTCTGAGAAAGAAAATTACCAGAGACACAGACACATTGTCCAATGGTGAAAAGATCAATCCATCAAGAAAACCTAGCAATCCTAAAAGTGTATGAACCAAACAACACAGCTGTGAAATATGTGACGCAAAATTGATAAAACGGAAAGGAGAAACAGAAAAATCACACTATGGTTGGAGACTTCATCACCTCTCCCAACATCAACTGACAGAACTAGACAGAACATCAGCAAGAAGACAGAAGAACTCAACACCATCAACCAACAAGATCTAGTAGACATTTATAACACACACCACACAACAACAGCATAGCACAGCACACACATTCTTTTTAAGTGCCCATGAAACATAGGAAGATGGATCACATCATGGGCCATAAAACAAACTGCAACAAATTGAAAATCTCCAAACACTTGGAAACTAAACAACATACTTGTAAATAATGGGTTAAAGAGAAAGTCAATGATATTGTAAAATAGTGCAGCCTCTGTGAAGGACAGTTTGGCAATTTTTCAGGAAGCTAAATATAGAACTGTCGGATGATTTGGCAATCCCACTAGTATGAATATATTCAGAAGGAGTGAAAGCAAGGAAACAGACATTTGTGGCATTATTCACAACTGCTAAATGATAGAAACAATCCAAATGTCCATCAATTAATGAATGGATAAACAGAATGTAGGATATACATAAAATGGAATACTACCCAGCTGTAAGAAGAAATGAAGTTGGGATGCATATGACAACATGGATGAACCTTGAGGACATAATGTTGAGTGAAATAAGCGAGACTCAATAGGACAAATATTGTACGGTCTCACTAACATGAACTAAATATGATGAGTAAACTCATGGAGTTAAACTCTAGAGTATAGGTAACTAGGAGATAGACTATGGGATGAGAAGGGGGAGCCCATGCTGAATGTATGTAGAATGCTTAATAGGGTGGATTGTAAATGTGGGGAAATAGAGTTGATGGTAACACATTACAGTGAGTATAAAGGGGTAGTCTAGGGACTGTTTAACAGTGATTTCAGAGGTAGATGATGATTGTGGTTAATAGTACAAACACAAGAATGTTCCTCTATTACCAGGTGTTGAGAATATGGAGATACATGGGAAAATACAACTCATGTTACATACAGACTACAGTTGACAGTAATATTGTAATATTTTTGCAGCAATGACAAAAAAGGTACTATATCAATGGCAAGGATCAATAATGAGGGTGTACTGAGGGGTAAGGATTTTTCCTTTTGGAGTAATGAGGATGTTCTGAAATGGATGGAGCTGATGACAGCATATCTCTGTGATGAAACTGAGAGCCAGAGGGTATACTTTGGATGGGTTGTACAAGGCAGGGGACTGTATAGCACAGTGAACCCTGTGGTGAATGATGGACCGTGGTTAATGGTATAAATATAAGAACACTCTTTAATGAATTATGGCAAATATACAATACTAATGCATGGTGTTAACAATAGGATGGTTTGCGGGAATAATATACCAGATATAAGCTATGGACTATAGATACCAATAATATCATAGTTACAATATTCTTTCATCAAGTGAATGAATGTGTCACTACAATGTAAGGTGGTAGAAATGGGGCAATGTAGGGGAATTCTGTATGATATGCAGGATTGTTTTGTGAACTGACAACTTCTCAAAAAAAAAAGAGAGAGAGAAAGTCTAAAGGAAAGTTAAAAATTAAAATGAACTGAATGAAAATGAATATACAACATATCAAAATTTGTGGTACACAACAAAAGCAGAGTTGAGAGGGAAATTCATAGCACTAAACGCGTGCATTAGTAAAGTGGACAAGTCTCAGTTCAATAATTTAAGCTCCCACCTTGAGACCCTAGAAAAAGATGAGCCAAATAAACTAAAAGTGCACAGAAGGCAGGAAATAATTAGCAGAAATCAATGAAACTGAAAACAGAATAGAGAAAATCAGTGAAACAAGGTACTGATTCTTTGAAAAGATCAATAAAATAGACAAATTTCTAGCAAGACTGTCAAAGAAAAAAAAAAAGAGAGAAGACATAAATTACCATATCATGAAACAAACAGTGGACAGCATTATAGACCCGTGAGACATTAGAAGGATGATAAGAGAATACTATGAACTCTAAGCACATAAATTTGACAACTTGCAAGAAATGGACCAATTCCTCAAAGAAAACAAATTACTTCAACTCATGCAATAAGAAACAGATAATCTGAATAGTTCTTTAACTATTAATGAAATTGAATTCATAATTAAAACACTTTCACAAAAGAAATTTCCTGGTCCAGATGGTTTCAATGAAGATTTCTAATAAATATTTATTAAAGAATTTGCAACGATGCTATACTCTCTCCTTCAGAAAACAGAAGATGAGGGAAGACTTTTCAATTCATTTTATAAAGCTCATATTACCTTGATACTAAAACCAGAAAAAGACGCTCTAAAAAAAAGAAAACTACAGATCAACATCTCTCGTGAATACAGACATAAAAATCCCTAACAAAACATTAGCAAATCAAATTCAGCAATATATAAAAAGAATTATACACAATGGCCAAGAAGGATTTATTCCAGGGATGCAGGGTTCATTCCATATCTGAAAAATCAACCATTGTAGTGTGCCATATTTACAGATTAAAGAAAACATCACATCATCTTATCTAAATGACACAGAAAAAGCATTTAACAAAGTTCAACTCTCATTCATGATTAAAAAAAAACTCTCAAGAAATAGGAATGAAAGGGAACATCTCAACTTAATAAAGAACATCTACCTAAAAACTTACACTCATTTTTACTAAAAACTTAGAAACACTGTTTTTATCAGTGGTTCTGAGTTTCCTATCATTTTTTTAAACTATGTGCAAAAAATTAATGAAAGTATCCATCTTATGGTCACAACAGGAAACAATACCAAGGCCATCTGCTGGATAACACCCAAGGTTACTCTAGGGCTAAGGTGAAGAACAGGTCACATGTGCCCTGAAAGCCCCAGGCTTGAGCCAGCTCTGTCAGTCTGTGTGATGGAGGCTCTGTAGCCGCACAAGCAGCAATGAGGTGTGGTAGGAGAGCAGGAGGGTGCTGGGGTGAGGGAAGCAGGGCTCTCCTGTCAGGTCACCTCTTTGGAGCTCCAGCTTCCACTCACTCACTCACTAAACCAGTAGTTATTGAGCACAACTAAATGGTAAGTGCTATCCTAGACAAGATGCTTTCAGCAGGAAAGTGACAACTAATCACACTGATATAAAATCATAAACTGCGTGAGCGGATGTGGCTCAAGCAGTTGAACGCCCGCCTTCCACATGGGAGGTCCCGGGTTCAGTTCCCAGTCCCTCCTGAAAAAACAAAAAGCAAAATAACAAGCAAAACAAGTGGGAAAAAAAAAAAACAAAAAACAACTCAGGGAAGCTGATGTGGCTCAGTGAGTGTCGGCTTCTCACATATGAAGTCCCAGGTTCAATCCCTAGTCCCTGGTCTAAAAAAAAAAAATCAGAAACTGTTGTAAGTGCTACAAAAGAACACTTTAAGAGTTTGAAGCAAAATGAGTAGAAAGCAGCGGCTGACTGTGTGTAGTGCATGCATGTGTATGTGTGTGAAAGGAAATCTTGAGAAGCAGAGTGACTTTCCCAGGTTGTATGAGTGCCTGTGTCACAGATTTACAAGCACACCAAACCTTCTGGCTATAAGGTTTTCTCCACACACAGCAGGGGGTCATGACCTGGTGTGTAAGGTTGGGGAAGGCTTCTCTGTGGAGGTGATAGATATGTTATGTAGGGATCTGAAGGATAAGCAGGAATTAAGTAAGAGAAGAGAGGAGGAACAATATTTTAGGCATAGGATCAGCATGTGCAAAGGCCCTGAGGCGAGTGGAAACTAACACATAAGGCTTGGTGAGGCTACAACAGGACCACCCATGGGAAGAACGTCATGATAAGCCTGAAAAGGTGGTCCAAATGCACAGGATTATCAGGACTTAGGTCTTTATTTTAAGAGCAATGGAAGCTCTTAAATGTATTATATCAGAGTGTGACATAATCAGGTTTACATTTTTAAGATCTCCTGGGGTATGGTGTTAAAAAAGGAAAAAGGAAAGCAAACGTAAATTTGAGAACTAAAATTAAAAAGGTCATTTACTAGTTCACTCAACAGATGACAGTAGTTTGGAACTGGAGTGGAGATGATTCTGACCGGGGCAACCAACTTACTGTGATGCTCCTAGCCCTTGCCCTGCTCCTTTCAGCAATTCCCCTTCACGGTAAACGGCAGCACCACATTCAGTGCAGCAGGCACGTCTGCAGACTTGGCTGGGGAAGTTAAACAAGTTTCCAACTAATGTGGGTGCCCATGTGAGGTATGACCACTGACTCACAAGGATACCAAACTCTGGTTCTAAGATTTTCTCCAGTGCCACAGAGCTGCTCGAGGAAGGTGGATAGCCTCATTCTGGGTTAGCTTTGTCTTCTCGAGATCAGTAAATAAAACGGTATGGCAGTAACTGAGTACTAACACCTTTAAGCACACATCTAATGAAGGTCTCCCAAATTTTATAGAATTACCTGGTAGGGGTGCCTACATGTTTCTTTAAAAATCAAAATCAGTATTATTTTAGCCAGATAACCTCCAATGAAGGAATTCTCTAAGAGGGTCAATATTATTTTGAAAGGAATTATGATTAGAAATTTAGGCAAAGGCTACTTACACAAACACAATGTCCCCTCGCTTAGAATAAGCAGGAATGGCGCTGGCAATTGTGGCAAAGCCATAGGAGTATATAATGGCTTCTTCTGTCTTCATAAATTTTGCCAGGCGGTCTTCCAAATCCAAATGCACATCTATATGAATTAGAAAATAGTTAAATGGCTAAACCGTCTTATAATTTTCCCTCTACTAAAGAGTAAAGAAAATAATGTTTATTAAAAAAAAAAAGTAGCTTAATTGTTGATAATGTTACCTTACGGTCAAAAGGTAATTGTTTTTAAATTATAAATTATGTATGTAATAATTTTGGGTCAAAATAACTTCTAAAATATAAACTGATATCAGCTACTCATTTGTTTGTAAAAGGTGTTACTGGGGGTAGCTTCAACTCTGGGCTTTGTTATACTACTCTATCATTATTTACCATTCCATTTCTTGACTTGCCTAAAGTAATTGCTCTTAAACTTTATTAATCCATGGATTATTCCTGCTGGGATAAAGAATTCAAGTCTCACTGACATTTTTTTTTTTTTTAAGATTTATTTATTTACTTTATCCATTTTAAACACCCCCTTCCTCATTTGCTGTTTTGTGCCCATTTGTTGGGCAATTCTCCGTTGTCTGTTTCCTGTCATCTCTTCTCATCCTCCTCCTCCAGTCACCACCAGGATTTGATCCTGGAGACCTCCGATGTAGGAGAGAGGTGTTCTGCCACCTGCGCCACCTCGGTTCCTGGTTTTCGGAGCATCTTGTCTTGTCTCTCCCCTGCGTCTCTCTCCTGTTATGTCATCATCTTGCTGCATGGCTCCCGGGGCCTGGCGGCTCACCGGCACACAGAGCCTGGCAGCCCATACACCTTCTATATATATTTTTTAATTTACTGGGAGGTCCCAGGGATCAAACCCAGGTCCCTCCATATGGCAGATGGACGCCTAACCATTTGAGCCACATCCGCCCCCCTCACTGACTTTTCCTGCTTTAACTTTCCACAACGTAAAACACTGAGGCTTTACCAATATATGTTATTAATTCCTTTTTACATTTTAGCGAAGATACCCAACTAGGCACTAAGAAACTGTAACCAGTTTTTAAAAGGGGGAAAAAGTAGTTAGGTTAGAAAAGAAAGCCCATGTATTCTCCATCAAGACAGTGAGTTACTTTCAACTTCAGCGGCTAGGCCTCCAGCAACCTGTTTCAGAACTTCAAGGAGAACTCTAGTCTAATACAGGAAGCATGAAGCCAGCCCTGCCAACCTTGGGGAACTGTGGAGAAAGAAGGGAAATCAGAAGCAGCTGAGGCAGATTTTGAGACAATGGAAGAGGGAGCTGTGTTAGGTACATTGAGGGGAAATCTGAGGGCAGGGGATGCGGACAGTCCAAATGAGGGGTGAGGCAGGGAAGGCTGATGAACTGGCAGAGTCCTGGGGTCCAGAAGCAGAGGTCCCACAGGTGGGGACATCACCCCCACTGCACTCAGCACCAGGCACCGCTGCAGGAGGCAGCAACGTGCAGAGACCAGGGAGAATGCAGGGCCCCCATCTCCCAGCTAGGCCCTTCATACCCTCAGAGGTCACCCTGGGGAGAAGCAGAGGAGGATGAGACCTGAAGGCCTGAGATACACAAATGATGATGAAAACCAACTCTGCTACTAAGCTGGATTTTGAGAAGGCAAAATATTTACACTGTCAGGGACAGATATAGTTAACTGTCAACTTTAAGAAATAAGTGTCCCTACCATCTTCCGGGAAGGGAAATGGAAAGTCCAGCTACAGGAAATAGAGAAAATTTCTTAGCACATCTGAATAAAGTATGTAAAATTTGTAAACCCACTGATTTATCAGAGGCAGGCTAAAATTATTGTGATGCTTTTTAACTAGTAAAAGGTAAAATTAAGAATTAGAAAAGTTCTAACTTCACAAAAAATGCTATATTTTTAAAAGTAACTAGATAGGGGGTGGGATTTAATTTTCTCAGTTAATATACTAATTAATCATATTTACTGAATACCAAATACAGACAAGATACTTTGATAAGCACTTAATCAGAGAGAAATACAAGGATTCTGCTATTTGATAAAGCGACACAGCTAAAATAGTGGCACTGCACAGCTATAATTACTCTCTTCCCATGGACAAGGAGTACCTGAGTACTCAGCCCAGAGGGAAGCAGTAAAGCTAAGCTGTGCCTTCCATCTAAGTGGCCTGAAGCACACTCAGAGCCACAATGCATCCACAGAGCTTTCTGCGTAAACATAAAACACCAATTGTGAATCCATGGCTGGGGTGAGCACCAGCTACTGAGTGGGAGATGCGAAGACACAGACGGTTCAAACTCAACCCCAATTTGACTGCAAGATAGATATGGTGAGGACTTGGAAAACTTAGCATCAATACAAAAAACAAAATAAATTAAGACCCAATTTATTTACAGACTTCTTAAAGGATGCTCTGCAACTGTTAAAATGAACAATATATCCCACCCAACCAAGAAAGGATAAAAAATTAAGCATGCTTCTCCTTTTCATAAATTAAAATGTATATAAACTTAGTCTACTATTGTACAAAAAACTAATATAGTATTATTTGATTCTAATTACTAATCAGTTTTAGTCATTTTATAGAACTGACACTTCCATTATAACCACATTAAATAAACATGGGATTTTACAGTAACACAGAAGTTTAGCCCAGTTGGTCAAAATGGTACCAAAAGGGCACGTAGCTATTCAAGTATCGGATCTGGGACATTAACAGAGCAAGTGACCCACAGCTGCACGTGACTGCGTGCCCTTTCAGTAGAGGTGCTGTCAGTGGACGGTTTCACTTCAAATCTGGCAAGAAAGAGGAAAAGCAGCGAAGGACTGCCCTTCCATCCTGATAAGTGGCTTCTGAGCATGCTCCTACACAGGGTGTCTAACACCCCTCACTCTTCACTTGGCAATTAGAGGAGCAGGATGCATGTCTTGGGTGGAAGGGTTCCTTCAAGTGACGATGCCACCTCTAAACTGGGATTATCAGTTACAAGCTTCACAATATATCTAACAGATGAAAAGAGATTTAAAATCATTATGTAGATTCTTTCCACTAATGAGTGCTGAGACTGTGAAACTGGACCTTGGGTTTGTTCAGAGCTTTAGAGTTAGTTATCAGTGGAGGCAAATCAGTAAATAATGAATATTCTCCTGAGTACATATGCTTACAACCGTTCATGTAACTGCACTAAAGTGGTAAGAAGGGACAAATCAATGATTTATTGGTTCCTGCTGAGCCCCAGAAGTTTGAAAACTACTAACTACCGGTCTTTTCCTCCTCCTACTATCTAAAGACCCTGGTTTTTAGCTGATGCCAACCTTGCAAAATTAGGATCTTTTTTCTGTGATAGGTAAATATGGTTAATTGCATAACTTCTTCCTCTTGATGTATGGTAACACCTGTGAAGATGGCTACTTTGTGCAATGAGGAAACTCAACCCAAGAGAGTGGCAGGCAGCAAACAGGAAAACTGCGAGGGCATTCTTGGTCTACTTCTGACTTCTATGCCTTCTGTTTGTATGATCTATTTCACTGAATGGTGCCATAGATTTGCATGAAATCCAACGGCAACACTACATTCTCCAATTCACTGCTAGGAGTACAAGTAGTGCAGGACAGGCCTTGAAAGGAGACCCAGGAAGCCTCTGCGCCACCTCAGCATATGCTGTTCTTCCTCACGTGCTTGTCTGACCTCCTCACTAGATGGGAGGCAGGGATGATGCCGCGTCCACTGCAGGATGCCCGGCTTCCGGCACAGGGCTGGGTCACTGCAGTCGTCAGAGGACATGGAGCTCAGGGGCAGCAGCCAGGCCTCAGAGGGTCAAACCCTGGCTGCCCACTCCCCAGATGGGAACCCTGGGCCACTCAAAAGTGTTCTCTGCCTCTCTATCCTTTCTTCTGCCAAACCAGGGGCGAAGATGGAACCACCCAAGGAATGTGAGACGATAAGTCAATGCTTATAAAACACTGAGAACAGTGTCTGGCATGGAAAAGCAACACTGTAATTTTCTGTTCAAGTAAATCAATGTTCGTAGAATAAAAGATTTTCTTTTGAAAAAGAAAAAAAACTCACATTTTTCAGTTATCTTCTAATTAAGTTATCTGAATCTGGAATATTTAAAGATTATTTATATTAAGAATCACTTTTTCAGCTTCCCATTTACAAGGAGCCATATAAAAGGAGGTATTATGGTCTTCTTGAATGTTTCCAATGAAAGGCTATAAAATCTTCAACTTCAGAACAGTTTAGAAATAACCAGCTAGCTAAATTTTCCCTTAAGGCCTCCATATTTTTGTGTACATATCATTTTAAAAAAATCTCTTAAGATGGGCAATTTTTCTTATAAGTATAAATATTATCATTTATGAACTCATTAGAACATAAATGTAGTGCTGAATGCTTTTCAAAATGTTTTCATATGCAGGGTCTTATATGATTCTTACCAAAATGACTGTTCCCATCCTACACACCTGAGAAAACTGAGGTTCAGGTTACCTCCATGGCTAGTAAGAAGAAATGGTAGATCTAGGAATTTTATGACCAAATGCTAAATGCTCTTCCTACTAAGACACCAAGTCATGGTTCAGATGACTGTTCTAAAGAAAGAAAGAAAATATTAAAAAATAAATGAGCAGTTGTTCACCACTGGCTCCAGAGCACAGTTAAATGCCCATCTCTCTCACCAGGGAAACATGTCCCTGTCTTTAGTCTGAATTCAAGACCAAAGTGCCACTCAGGTAGCACATATGCAGTACAGATCCCAGAGCCCCAGGGATAAACCACAGGTAAATGAGATCCGAATGTATTAAAAACAAAGCAAATAAAAACGTTCAACATTAACCATTACAAGTGTACAGGGATCTCATTAGTCTTAAAAAGGAAAAAAAGGCTCCTCAATCTAATAATACAATGAGAAAAAAAAGCTGTTATTGCATAATCCTTAAATGATTATTATAAAAACTTTAGTTCTATCAGCCAGGCTTACATTTTGCCTAAGAAACTAGATGAATTTTAACTCAACTGTTGCTCCATCTTCTTTTTCTATATTAGATCTAACATGTATTTTATTGTGGATTAATAGATTATACCAAATACCATTGATTGTACATTTTGGATGAATTGTATGCTTTATTAATATGTATCAATAAAACTGATTTATTTAAAAATAGAATAGAGAATGTTTTAATAAGGAAATTACTTTTACTGTAAGTGATTCACATTAATTATCTGAAAAGTTGAGAAAAGAGCTAAAAAAAAGGGAGTGGGCTTTGAAAACAGCTGCTTGAATGTGATACTGATGGAAGGCAGTAGGGGGTGGGGGCCGTGGAAACAAAATTAAAAGTAACCTTTATGAGGCCCAGGGGAAGAGATCCTAAACCTTGAACAAAATTCTGCATGAATACATAAGCAAATATAAACAAGAGAAAGGGGATTCTTAAGTCTGCTTATTGCTCAGTGCAAAGGTCTAATGTAATCTAAATATTTAGAATAATTTAATTGCAGAGGGCATTTGAGAGATCTGAAAGCTAGCCTTAGGGGACCTCATGTAGCTTCTCTGATTTTACCTAATGCCAAAATTTCAAGGTAATTTAATACAATTGTGATTATTCAAGTGATTACTTCCAGAAAAAGGAAAAACATAGGGAAAAAACCCTGTTGGAAAACCAAAAAGCATAAATACGGCCAATATACATATAAAGAGAGGAAAAATGATGACAAGTAAACTTGGCCAACTGTTTAGAAGGAATGAAACAAGTTTATTTGAAGGGCAATGTATTCCAAAAACATTAAACCACACTTCAAGTTTTAGGTTTGATGTTCTGTAACAAAACTGCCACATTGCTAATTAACTCACAACCTTTGTCCACAGGCCACAGTCTATTTTAAATTTCAACTGCGGTTTTAGGATAAAGATGACTCAGTGACCAATAAAGTAGTTCACAGAGGATTTAATCCACAATTGTGTGTTCATTACACTGCCTCTGGTGGCTCATGTAGACACCTGAACACAAAACCCAACTTAAATTTAAAACACATCCACTCGAATAGCAATGTGTATGACATGCTACCAATTTTTTGTAAAAATGGAGGGAAATAAATATATATGAAAGTGATTTGCATATGCTAAAAAGAAGTCCTTGGAGGAATTTAAGAAGAAACTAATGATAGAAGTTGCCTTTTGGAGAGTGGGGTGGGAAGGGGGGTGGGGAGGGGACAGGGCCAGAGGTTAGAAGGAAAAATTTCTCACTATTTCTGTATACATTTTGAAGTTTATATCATGGACTGAATTACCTAGTTAAAAAAAGTAATTAAAAGAAATAAACACAACTAGCACCCTATCGTGCATACTAAATTTTAGGTAATTCAAATGGCAAGATGATGAGGCTATTTTAACAATGTTTCCATAGCTTTGGGAAAACTGGTCTTGAAGATCTGAAACTTTTTTTCCCATGATTTGATTTAGCAATAAGTCTCTCATCTATCTTCCCAGATTCACTCCCAAGCAGGGTCAAGGCCACATATGTGTATAAAATCCACTAGAAAGAGAGGCTTTTAAGAAAACAATTTCTTTACCCAAGCAAGTAGATCACAGAAAGCAAGACTTGTTGATCAGATTACAACAAACAATCCCATAAAAATGCCCCTTCTACTTACTTTTCTAGTACTTGTTAAGGAAATAATTCCCTCCAAAAAAAGAAACCAAGCAAACAACCCGTGTTTGCACTAGACTAAGGAAAGAGAATCTGAGCTAACCTCTTTAATTCTCTGATCTTGTCACAAGACTGGAAGTCAGGAGACTTACTTTCTAGTTCCAGGGCTGTAGTTAATGAACGGTGTGACTGTGAGGAAGTCACTTCACCTCTCTGGGCTTTCCTCCTTCCCCTTCTGAACAGCTGGGATACTGGTTGTGTAAGACCATTAAGATCCCTTCCAGGTGTAGGAGTCTTGGACACTAAATCTCCTCATCTATTTCCAAAACAAATTTAACCATTGAACTAACTCAGGAATAAAGAAAGGAGCTCCCTTAAAAAAAACATCTTTTTATTTTTTAGGAGTACTGGGGATTGAACCCAGGGCTTCATACATGGCAAGCAGGCACTCAACCACTGAGCTACATCCACTCCCCATAAATAAAAGCATCTTAACTGTTAAAGTTAAAAAAAACCACAACAAAAGACTCAGAAATGGAAATGAAGACAGTATTACGATACAAGATACTTCCCTTTCTCTTTCCCCACAATCCTATATTCTGTAAGCCAGAATGTTACTTTCAATAATATATTCCCTTGAACAATTATTTAATGACATTTTCAGAACTTTCAGGAGCAAAGACTATTATACACTTAATAATTACAACCATAAAATGCCAGGGTCTTGATAACTGAGGAGTTCATAGTATTTGAAATCACACTTATCAAAATATTAAATTAGCCTACCCCTGGCTCACAACAGAAACAAACTGTGTCTTTGTGGGATTACACTTCACCTGCCTAAAAGGGTACTGCCCCTGCACTGCTGCTCCCCCATGCTCACCAGCTGGCTTCAGCTGTGCAGACAAGCATGAGGCCCTGGGATACAAGGGCAGTGAGATGGGGGTACCTGAGCCCCTGCACCATCCCACAACTGGACCCTCCACCTCAGAACTGGTGTGCACCACAGAAGCAAACTGTGTCTTCTTACACCAGGGTCTCATGGGGCATCTGCCAGAGCAGCTTCGCCTTTATCCTATGGATACAGCTCTGTTCTCCACAAGGTACATTCAAGCGCAGCCCAGGAAATTTCCCACCAATGGTTTATAGCCACACAATAGTCTAGAAAGTTATGTAAGGAACAGCACACAACAGGTTAACACCACAACTAATTAAGGATATCTTTCCCTGAGGTGTTTTTAAGTAAAATTGAATCTTTTTTTTTTTTTCAAGGAGGTACCAGGGATTGAACCTGGGACCTTATCCATGCAAAGCAGGCACTCAACCACTGAGCTATATCCGCTCCCCTAAATTGAATCTTAACTCTTGAAATAGCCTGGAAAAGAATATGACAAAAACTTACCAAATGTGCCATAAAATCCTCTAGGTCCACAAGTCCCCACGCCATACTTTTTTAGAGATGCTAAAGCTGCTGCCTTTATTAAATTAAGAAAAACTATATTTTAAAAAATTATCTTTAAGAGTACAAAACTGACATTTCCTATCCTTTAACACAAATAATTTTGTTCTTAGTATTATGACAATGCTAAAAAAAAAGACAGATGTAAAGACTTAGGTAAAAGATGTAACATTTGGGAAAGTTACACTAGCTTGATTCACAAAACCCAGCTAACTCAATGCTTTTTATGCCTTGTTTTTGCATTTGTGGGCTTTATAAATGAGTCTTTCCTCAAAAATGTTTACTGGCCCACAATCCTGATAGAAAGTGGAGCAACCTCCTAGACGCTTCCGATTTACTCAGTCCCTGGCTTTCAGCAAACACTAAGCAGCACTAGCTACTGGCCTCCCTTCACCCCGCTGTGTCAGAGTAACAGTGAACACACAGGCAGCCCTTCCTGACCTCTGGCATCTGTCTCTTTGATCTTATGCCCAGCTTCCTAGGTCAGTAATGGTATCTGTGCACCTCAGCATTATGTACTACTCACCTTAACCCTGGGGTTATCCAACAATCCAAGAAAATTAAACGAGGCAAAGTTTATACATTCTTTTCCATTCACCACAATGTTGTGGCTTGGAGGGCTAGGGGAAAAAAGAAAGTGGTGTGTGTCAGCACACATTCACACTACAGGACGCAGGCTGTCATGTCACCCTGGATGCAGGCAGGACACAGAAGTGTTGCCATTGTACCTAATCTGCATATTGGCCTTCTCTCTTATTTCATTTTCCTAAACAGTAAAATTAGGAAATAGTATATTAGAAACCAGATATGGGGCCTATGAAGTCTATTCTTTAAAGGTTACCCTGTACTATTTAAATAAAAAAGAAAAATGAGCTAGAATTGCAAGATGGATGAATGGCAAATCTTCATTTTGGTTTCAAACCTGGTTTAAGAACAAAGAAGCTAAATAAAGGAGCGCAGAAAAAAATCTGAATAAGACAAAGAGGGAAGAAATATAAAAAGATCAAGATCAAAGGTAAGACTAGAAAGAGCAAGTTAAGATCTTCAGAGTTAAGTGGTTTTAAAATAGTGTCTATAGGAAATCACTTAAAAAAATGTGGGATATGATCCCAATTTCTAAAGTTGATGCTAGAATGCTACTTAAGAGGGACCCTTTCCCTCAGAAAAGGAATTTAGGTGGCCAGATACACAAAAGTACAGCTCTGAGCTCAGCTGGGACAGGAGAATGGGCTCACGAGGAGACAACCTACTACATCCTTTGCTGAGACACACTAGCTAAAAGCCATGCTTCAAAAATGTAGGGCCAAACTATGGGTCAGGAACCATTAGAAGATTGTGAAATCAACTTAGTTTGTCACAACCAGCCTATTTTAATGAAAGGAAACAATAATACAGAATATAACAAAAAAGAAAATAACAGCATGTATTGCTCAGGGGAAGAAAAAGAACTGTTGTGAAACTTTTGTTTCAATTACATATATGCACTGATCTACATACTGGTTTGCCACATAAAATGCATTGCAGTCAGAAAAGATTGAGGAACACTGCGCTCATCAATGTTTTAAGAGAATGAGTTTTCTATGGGAAAAATTATACACGATGCTGGGAAACTGGGAAGGAAAAGAATGACAATGTTAAGTTCATTCACAAAAGCAGATTAACTAATACAGAAGTGAAAAGAACATGGGTGTAGAGTCAGACAGATCACGGCTCCACCACTGATGAGCTTCCTAGCTTGGGTATGGTGGACTTCTGTGACTCTGTTTCTTCATCTGTAAAGTGGAGCCATCACCTATCCCACAGAGGAACTGTCACTGTCAAAGTCCCTGGCACACAGGAAGTGTCCTCTAAATCTTCCTCCTTTCCTTCAGCATTAAGGGCTTCTTCTTTTCAAAATCAAACCTCACACCTCTTCAACCACTGTGATTCTGAATCTATCATGTTATTTCGTTCCCTACTTCTTAAGACTTCTTTATGTTTTCTAAGTCATCCCTGCTGTTAGCACTCACAAAAAGATTAAAAAAGTAGGTAGATAAACCTATACTAGTGGTCCTGCTGTAAAAGGTGAGGTCATTCTATGAAAACCGTAGCACAAAGAAAAGATGCATCCACAGCCCTGCCCCTCAGTGATAAGCTCTGTCAAGAGGCAGCACGACTTGATGTAAAGATCCTGTCTCTGTCCAGCACTTGGGGTACGGAAGGAAAAGAATGCTGGGAAGTGGCCGCCTTATGCCTGTGCCCCAGGCAGGTGTGCAGTAGTTAAGTAGTGCTCAGTAATGAAAGAGTTAAAAAGAGATGCAAAATATGAAAGAGCGCTCACCAGACATGGCAAATACAAAGTTAAAAATTCATTATACATGCTGTCCTGATTTTGTGATAATCAGGGTATGCTAAACATTTGCTATATTAGAAGCCATGCATGTGTCCCCAGACCTAGTTTTTCTCCCTAGGTCTGGTTTTTAGAATGCTGGTGATAAACTAAGCCTGATTTATTATATGACCATCCTGTATGGGGAAAGACTGTAACTTTGGGTTAAGATACCCAACCTTAACCTTTGGGTATCTTTGGTCAACCTTAGCAGGCGGACGGATGTGGCTTGGGTGGCTGGGCGTCCGTCTCCCATATGGAGGGACCTGGGTTCAATCCCCAGGACCTCCCAGTAAAAATAAAAAAAAGAAAAATATAGAAGGCGCATGGGCCACCAGTCCCCGTGAGCAGGTGAAACCCCCAGGCTCTGCGCGGGTATATCGTCAGGCCCCGCGAGCCACGCAGCAAGATGGTGACGTGACAGGAGACTGACACAAGGGAGAGCCAAGACAAGAGGTACCGAAGAACCAGGAACTAGGGTGGCGCAGGCAGTAGGACGCCTCTCTCCCACATTGGAGTTTCCGAGGATCAGATCCCAGTGAGGACAGGGGGAGAGGGATGGGAAGAGAGGGTAGGAGATGGACACAGAGAGCTGGCCAGTGAATAGACACAGAAACAGCAAAAACGGGGGCAGGGGGGTAAAAAATGGATAGAAGTAAATAGATAAATAAATGGATCCTTGAAAGGGAGATGTATAGGGGAGGATGATACAGACTGTGGTTGGTAGAGATACTTTGACGATGCTCTTTCATGATTTGCTGGCAGATGTTTCACAACAACGCAGGGTGTTTGTGTGGGGGGGTGATGTGTGGGAGCTCTGTATGATGTTAATGCATGTTTGTTTTGTAGGTTCACGATGTTTGCTGAACACTTATAGTTTATGTATGTTCATGTATGAATGATATACCTCAATAAATTATTTTTAAAAATATTCATCAAACAGAAGGAAAGAATGAAGAAAAGGAGTGAGACAATGTTCAAAGGAATGATAGCTGAAAAGTTCCCAGAATTCCTACAAGATGGGAATCCACAGCTTGAAGAGGACAATGAACACTAAGAATACTTCTCTCTCTCAACATTCATTGTCCTGTTCCTATTCAGAACAAAAGACCACATTCTCCAGCTGCTATTGCAACTAGTGTGGCCAAGGCTGCTTTAACCAAGTGGATAAGACGAGAAGAGGCCTCTTTTCTCCCCATGCTTGGCCTGCAACTTGGCCATCCTGACTTAAGGTGACTGTTTTGGTTTCCTAGGCTGCTCAAGAAAATATCATGAAATGGGTTGGGTTAAATAATGGGAATTTATTCACTCCTGTCTGAGGCTGGGAAAAAGTCCAAATCAAGGCATCATCAGGGTGATGCTTTCTTCTTGAAGAGTGGCGTTCTGGGGCTGGCTGCTGGCCATCTTTGGTCCTTAGCTTGTCATATAGCAAGGCACATGGCAGCCTCTCCTGGCCTCTCCATTCTCTTCCGATTCCATTGGTTTCAGCTTCGGGCTGCTCCTTCTGTGGCTTTCTCTGTCTGTCTGAATTTCACTCCACTTATAAAGGACTCCAGTGATAGGATTAAGATCCATCCTGACTGAGGTGGGTGATACCTTAACTGAAGTAACCTCATCATAAAGTCCTACTTAGAATGGATTCACACCCACAGGAATGGATTAAATTTAAGAACAGGCTTTGCTGGAATATACACAACTTCAAACCACCACAGTGACCTTTGAATGGCAGTCATGTGCTTCATGGTAGAGCAGCAAGATGGTAACTTGGGTCTCTGAAGATTTGTAGAACTGCCTTCCCAGCCCTGAAGTGCCTCTCTTCACAGGTGAGTGGAAATAAACTTCACTAGGTGAGTGGAAATAAACTTCTATCTTGCTTAAGCCACTCCTAGTTTGGTTTTCTATTATATGCAACTGAACCCAATCCTAAATAATTACAACTGCAGCCAGAAATGATCTCAATCAATGCTACTTTTAGGTGTTTTGAAGAAATCAGGTTTTTAAAAAAAGCTAAAATAATTTGACACAGATATAGTTCATATTTCTGGGAGTGGGACCTCCCAATGCAAGTGCTATACAACCTAGTAAGCAAACCTTTTAAAGACCACAACAAAAAGCAACATATGCAGATTCAAAACACCTGTGGACCTTAGGTCACTCAACAGAAGTGAAAAATCACAGGCATTGAAAACTTGGTAAATTGTTCAAAAAGTGATTGTATGATGAATATGGTATCTAAGACTACATGAAGAATTAGAATAAAATTACTGCATGAAAGGTAAATGAAAAAGCAGTACTTTTGGTATATAGTATTTGCACACTATACTTTAAAATGTATGTGTAAACAAAATAATAAATCAAATAAGAATATTGTGGCCTACTTCCTGTGCATCCCTTTAAGTTTACATATTAAATTGGCCTATAAAGAGATTTGAATTTTATTGGGAAAACTGTGAATCACCTCATATTTCAGAAAATGTTGTGATTTGGTCAAAGAAAAAAAGTCAAAATGAAAATTAGAAAACACTTAGATTTGAAGAACATATTGAAAGTATAGGCTATACAATGGGGTCAGTACTTAGAAGAGAATTTATAATCTTAAATGTAGATATAAAAGCTCATCATCCCTTAGCCACAATTTTTAAGTTTGCAACAAATTCATTTGGTAGTAAAACCTCTCCTAAACTGATGTGAAACTATCTGTTGCCTTTATTTCTTCCACTGAATGGAAATATTCATGTAGGATGCTACCCTAGACCTCATGTCACCCATTCTGTAAGTTTTGATGCTGGAACATTCCTACTGGACCAAACTCACAGTTTTACTTTTTCCCCAATAGAATCATATTTCTAGAAAATAAACTGACACCACTGAAAGGCAGCAGGAAGTATGACAAAGCCAGAACCACAGTGATGGCTGACATGTAAGCTGCTGCTGCGATTAACTCACGTTACCATGAAAATCTTCATCTGCTCAGAGGGATCTGGTCAGTTCTCCTGCCATCAACTGCCTCACTCACTAGCAGTACACACGACCCAGCTGAAGTGTTGACAACAAGCACAGCCATGACCAAGCTCACGGCAATGACAAGCTTAACACAGCTGCCCCCTGGCTGACGACTCATCAGTGACTCTAGCTACTGTAAGATGCAGCCCCATTTTAGAGATTTTAAGATGCGGGGAGAATGTATTATCTTAGAATCAATAAAATAGAGTACTACATCAAAATCTAAGGTTGAAATCTACACTGTATATGAAACTCTTGCAAACCGAAAGGAAGACTAGGAATACATTTTATAATATATAACAGTAAAAAATATAACAAAAGTATTGTGGTGCTATGTCACTGTATGTCACTGAAGTATTACAGCGAGTATCTTAGTGGGAAAGAGAATGGATGTAGACATCAGGACTAAGGAAAAGAGACTAAAACTCCACAGAAGAGTTGCCTTATGTAGACTGCGGATAAAAGCCTGATACTGAGGGGTATGATTAACTCCAATGTCTCAAAGAAAGATCCAAACGATAGTCAACTAAACTTGAAGACAAACCTCTGGCAAATCTGACTGAGAAAAGAGACATCACAAATAAAGTCAGGGATGGGGGAAAAATGGAAAAATGTCAGATACATTGTTTAAAAAAAAAAAAAAAAAGCCCAGAGGAATATAAAAAAACCACTTCACACCAATCATTTTGAAAATGTAAGAAGAAATGGATGATTCAACCAAAAGTAACTCATAAAGAAAACCTGTATAGCCTTAATAATGCACTGACAGCATTATTTTCATGATGAAAATCTATCCTCAACAAAACAACAAAAAATACCACAAGTACACTGTTCCAAAGAAAATTTAAGACTAACATACCTTTGATACCAAAACTGGACCAGCACATGAATAACAAATAAACCTAATTTTTCCAATAGAAAATGATGATAGAATAGATGTTAAAAATCCCAAATATTAGCAAAACAAAAATTTAGCAGTCAATAAAAACCAACCCCAAAGTCATGACTAAATAGGGTTTATTCTAGAAATGTAAGGGTAATTTAATAATAGAAAAATCTACCAGTGGCTTCTGGTTAAACAAGACAATGGGAAAAAAAAACAACAAAAAAAAACCCAAAACACTGCAAAACTCTGGTTTCTTCAGAAAGCAGAAAAAAATCCCTATGCAGTTTAAAGGTCCAGACTTACCAGGCCATGGGTGGAGAGATGAGAGCAATAAAATTCTGAAGATAGGAAAGCAAATGGACAAGTGGTATTTGATATGTCAAAGAGATGAGAGAGAAAGCCAAACCAAGAAAGGCCCAAAATCAACTCCAGAAATGCTTTTGAATTGAAGACACCAGGTTCCTTTGACAGTGGGGTAGCAGGTGGAACTGACACATAAAGATTGGCTGAAGCCTTCATAAGAGGCAATTATTCCCTCATACCTCCTCCCCCATCCTACAAAAAGATGGGATATTTACTTTCTGGAAAAGGCCTATATATATTTAAAGTCCTAAGGAGGGCTACATAATGAAGTATGAGACTTTGAGCCCCCTTCCTCCAACTCAGCTCCCAGAGAGTGGGAAATCAGGTTTATCCCCTCCAAGCAGCACACTGGAGGATTCCTCTCTGGGGAAACTACAAAGCCAAGAGAAGAAACACAATAAATACTGAGTACACAATAAATACTGAGTAAACGGACAGGTCCCTGGCTGATTATTCTGGATAAAGCCTACACTCAAGAACCCCTGCCAGGGGAGCGGATGTGGCTCAAGCAGTTGAGCGCCTGCTCCCCACATGGAAGGTTCTGGGTTCGGTTCCCAGTAGCTCCTAAAAAACAAAAAAAACAACAACAAAAAAACAAACCAGCAAACAAACGAAAAAACCAACTCAGAGGTGCTGATGTGGCTCAGTGGTTGAGCACCGGCTTCCCACATATGAGGTCCGAGGTTTAATCTCCAGCCCCAGTACCTAAAAACAAAAACAAAAACAAAAACAAAAAACAAACAAAAAACCCTGAATGGACAGTTCTTACATTTATGGTCAACTGCCTTTCAACAGAGATGTCAAGCTCCCTCAGTAGGGAAAAGACAAATAAGTAGCTACATGAAAAAGAACAAAGTTGGGCATCTAATTCACACCACATATAAAAATTAATTCAAAATGGGTCACAGACCTAAATGTGAGAGCAAAAACTATAAAATTCTTAGAAGAATACAAAGGAATAAATAAATGTTCATGACCTTGAATTAGGTAAAGATTTCTTAGGTATGACACCAAAAATACAAGAAACAAAAGAAAAAATAGATAAACTGAACTTCATTAAAATTAAAAACTTTTGAGCATCAGAGTGTGAAAAGACAAGTCAGAATGGGAGAAAATATTTGCAAATCATATACCTGATAAGGGACTGTTATCCAAAATACATGAAGAACTCTTACAACTCAATGATAAGTGTTCTGGAATTAGATGGTGGTAATGGTTTCACAACTCTGTGAATATACTAAAACTACCTGCTTATATTTTAAAAGGTTGAATTTTACAAAAGAATTGAAAAGAGGGGCACAAACAGATATTTGTACATCAATATCCACAGCAACATTACTCACAACAGTCAAATGGTAGAAGCAACTGAACTGTGCATCAACAGATGAATGGATAAATAAAATATGGTATCCCTAAAATAGAAAATTATTTAGCCTAGAAAAGGAATGAAGTCCTGCAACATGATGGACCCCGAGGACATGTTGAGTGAAATAAATCAGACACAAAAGGACAAATATTCTATGATTTCACTTATATGAAATAACAGAATAAGCACATTCATAGAAATGGAAAGTAAATTTCAGGTTACCAGGGACTACAGCAGGGTGGAGACGGAATGTGGAGTTAATTGTTCAAGGGGTATAGTTTCTGTTTGGGATAATGAGAAAGTTTTAGTAATGGATCATGATGATGGTAACAGAATATTGTGAATATAAATACCACTGAATTGTACACAAGAAAGTAGTCAAAATGGGAAATTTTGGGTGGTATATACGTTAGCACAATTTTTTTTTTTAAAAAGGGCAAATTTTATGACATGAGAATTATACCTCAATATACTTTTTAAAAATGCATCTAAGTTAAGGAAATTCACTAACTCTTGTGACAACTCAGTATTATTAACATTGAAGGGGTACTGCATAAATTGAAAACTGTTTATCAATATCACAAAAACATTGTTCAATTTTTTCTTGTTTTTCAGACAATTTGCATAATACTGTTGAGAACAATTAAAATATTCTGCATATGTGGAAGTAGATAGAGTTGATGGTAACAAATTATCATCAGTATAACTAACACTGCTGATTTATAAATGTGATGTGGCTGAAAGGGATAGTCTAGGGAGGTTAATGTTAATTGAGAGACAGATAAAGGATAATCTAGGGACTGTATAACATAGTGATTTGGGTGGTAAATGAAGATTGTGGTTAGTAATACGAATATAAGAATGTTCCTCTGCTACAAGGTGTTAAGAATATGGTGAAACATGGGAAAAATACAACTAATTTAACTTATAGACTATAGTTAACAGTAACATTGTAATATTTTTGTAGCAAAGGTTACAATGTTTTTTCAAAGCTAAAGGTAAAAAAAAAAAAAAGAATAGGAATTTAGTTTTATGAGATGTGATTACGATCAAGCATTCTTTTTTTCCATTTTCTTCATTAACAAGGAGACCTTGGTAATGTCATTTAACCAATCTGTGCCATTTATTCATCTTTTAGAACAGTGGAGAAACAACTGAGTTTATTTTTAGGATTAAATAAGATAAGTGTACCTGGATTTTTTTTTTCCAAGGAGGTACTCAACCACTGAGCTACATCTGCTCTCCTGGACAGGATTTTTTCAAGTAATACTTCCATAATTTGTTAAGCTGCCTTTTGCTTTTGTCCGTTTTTTTTTTTGAGGTTGAAATAAAGTAAAACACACACACACACACGCACATATATATATTCTACATTTTGAAAACAAATGAATGGATACTAAGGATCGCCAGATATTGGGAATGCATTTAACAGACCAATAAAAACAGATAAAACAGTCTACTGTAAAAGGAAAACTCAAAACCAATTTTAAGGTTTCAAAATATCCACCTTCCACAGACCTTTCTTGGGAGTCTAGCTATACTCTACTAATATAAGGGAGTAAATCAAGAAATAAAAAACAATCAACAAAGGAGAGAGACAAAGGGAATACCCAAGCTAATGGGGCTGTGAAGAGTCCAGGGCCCACCTGTGCAAACAGGTGTTTAGAGCAACCAGTCAGGACTAGCACAGGATAATAGGGGGTTCCAGGAAAGATAAGAGAAGAAGAAAAAAACGAACCTAATAGATCACTAATGTGTTTGAACATTCTGAACAAAGCTTTACACTCCTGGAGGAGGATAACGGGACGAATGCAGAGACTGATACATAGAATCCATGCAAGAAAGCAAGCAAATGAACAAATGAAAAAGCAAGTGAGCATCTGATCAACTCCAGGGAAAACAAAAGTGTACAAGAAAGGAAATGTTACCAAGAAGTTTTAGCTGAATTAATGAATAATATTAGCATAGTCATAAAAACGTCAACACTGAACAGTCTAAGGACTTTATCATGTTACAAATGAACTCTGGTGGAGAGCGCGCAAGAGCACGGCTGCCGCATGTGGCTGGTGTCCTATCGAGGGGACCAGGGCCGCAGGGCACTGCAACCCAGCCTGAGCACTACATGGGCTCTGTCTGCTGGAGGAAGAGTGCCTTCTCCTAATCCACACAGGGCACTGCAGGGCCACAGGGGACTGGCGAGAACAAGTGTGGGTGTGTTCAGAGACAGCTGGCCCTTATAGCCTACAATTAGTGGAAATTAACTAACTAGGAAATGAAGAAAAAAAATCAAGAAATAACAGCAGAAATATCTTCCTTAGAAAAACAGAGGTAAATAGAAAAAAGCTAAAGAATAGAAAGCAATTATTTCTAGAGAGTGGGAATCTGGGATGAGGAGAAGTGGCCTGGTAGACTGCAGTTTTTAATCATAAAAATTTAAAGTATGTATATGCATAACTGATTAAAAGAACCTATGGGTAACTGAGATGAGGAGAAAAGCCATAAGATCATCTCAAGGGATACAAGAAAAATATTTGATATAATTCTGATTTAAGAAAACAAACTAACAGAAAATCTCCTTAGGAAACTTGGAAGAGAAAGGCCAAACTCCCATAGTGCCATAAATGTTTTATCTCTTACGAAGGATGAGGTATAGGACAGGAGGCCATTATCTTATTCAACACTGTCTCGGGGGTGCTCTAGACAATGCAATAAGACAAGTAAAAGGAATAAAAAAGTGCTTCTTTTAGGGACTGAATCATGTCCCCACAAAAGACATGTTCAACTCCTAAGTCCTGTGGGTGTGAACCCATTGGAAACAGGACCTCTGAAGATGATATTGGTTGAGATGAGGCCAAACTGAATGAAGGTGGGCCTTACGCCCTTGTATGTGGAGTCCTCCTAAGGAGATGAATAAGCAGGAGTGAGAGAACAGAGGAAGGATGGAAAGAGGCCATGTGAGGGAGGTGGAGACTGAGCCACCAAAAGAAGGCTATGGGCTTCGGAGAAAACATGGTCTGCCAATGCCTGGACGCTGGACTTCTAGTCTCAAAAACCGTGAGACAATAAATTCCCATTATTTAAGCCGACCACCCTGTGGCATCTGTCACAGCAGCCCTGGCAAACTAAAGACACTCCTCACAAGCAACGTAAATACTATAAAGTAACTAGAGATGAATCTATTGAAAGATATACAATCAACATCAACTTCTGGTTGTGATACTGTACTGTAGTTCTATAAGATGTAACTTATAGAATTCTAACAACTGCCAGGTGAGAATATAATTACTTCAAAATAAAAAAGTAGAGCAAGAAAAGACAGCTTTTACTAAGAAATGTATATAACTTTACTCTAGGACCTAAAAGACCTAAGTATACAAGTAATATACATGCACATGGGTGGTGAGACTCTGTGTCAGCAAGATTACAATTCTCTCCAAATTAATCCGCAATTGAATGCATGTCTAATAAAAAACCCAAGCCCATTTTTTCGTCAAATCTGATCAGCTAAATTCTGAGTGAAGAATAGAGAGTCAAGAACAGTCACCCCAATTTTGAAGAACAAGAAGCTGGAAGGACTTACTCTAGTTAAGGCTTATTATAAAGCTGCAATATTTACATGAGTGAAGTTCTGACACAAGGAGAAACAAATGTACCAAGAAAACTGACAGAAAAGCCAAAAACAGACCTTTTATAAGGGAACATCATATAAAGAAGAAAAGAAACTTTCAATCTGTAGGTAAAGAATGGACTATTCAACTAACAATGGACCATCCTGTGGAAAACAGATCAATCCAGAACTCTGGGGCAGGAAAGGAGCACTTAAGATTTCAAAAGCCTAAACCACAAAATAAAAGACTGATGAGTATTATTTCAGGAACATGTAAAACTGCCATAAGACTAAAGATATCTGTGGAAGTGAAGAATACAAGGCTTTCTTAGATCATATCAGAAGTAGCAGAAGGATATGCAGGAGAATATCCTGCACCCCATTTTTAAACAAAATACTAAGTACTTTCATGGCCACAGGCATATATACGTTAAAAATATAAATATATGCAAAGGAAAGACACATGCCAACTTCAAGATAGTAGTTACCTTGTGTGGGAGATAAGAGGAAGGGATGGAGGGGAAGGGGGCTCTTTAAGATATATTTGCAATGTTCTTTTTCTTTAAAAAACAGATTTGAAGTAAAGATAGCAAAATGTTAATGCCTATTAATTCTCGATGCCAGGTACACAGCTGTCTGATATTTTATATATACTTAAAATATTCCTTAACTTAAAAAACCACATACAATAAAGCAAATATAATCAAGAAAAGAACTAAAAATCAAAATAAATCAGACATTGAGAGCCAGGAGGGAGAAAGCATAAGCGAGTCCAAGTTTCAAAATTTATATTGTAGGAATAGGTGCTCAATCAAGAAATAGCAGTTTAAGCTTTCTATTAGTAGCCTCCAAGTGATCTAAAATCAGAAACAAATTCAGTGGGAAAAAGGAGTCTGTCACTTTTCATTTTAAGCACACTGAACATATGAAATACTACTATGTGCTTGTATTACTTTGGAAAAAAGCTTTTTTTAAAAAAAGGGCAAACTTTAATACGCAAATAGAAAAAAAAAAAAGCCCATCCCATCTCTAAAAGAAACGTGTACATAGTGAATTAAAGCAGTTTCTGACCTCCAGAAATTTCTAAGTGTTTTATTTCCGTTAAAAAGGAGTATTAAATATAAACCACCATATACTTTGGTGAATATACCCACAGGAAACCAAATACAAGTCCCTGAGTAGCAAAATTGATTTACCCTGAAACGATGTTGTAGTTGAGAGCAGGGTGGTCTTTTGAGACAGGTGCAACAAGAGGCTCTGGTTGCCATTCTTCAATCAATTCTTCTTTTTCCTACCAGAGAAAAGGAGTTAAAATAAAGCACAGCACTAGACACTTTATATCAGCTCCAGGAAATAGTTAAACTGTTTGCTGTGATGGAACCGCCATAAGGAACACACTATTGGAAATACTATGTCTAGCCTTTGTGGCTAGAAATGAAACAAGCAATACTGAGTTTTGTGCACTTAACACCCTAGCCTCTTTCTTTATAACAAGCTAAAGACTCTTTTTCCATGCACAGTTTGGTGGGTGACTTGAAAATTTAAGAAAATGTATCTATCTTCAGGATCTTTTAATGTTGGATATAAGAAATATAACTGCTACTGATAAACAAAAAGAATACCTAAAACACTGCAGATGAGAAGCGTGGCTTCAGGTCAGTAAGCTCAGCCTCTATTCTAAGATAGTACAGGTATACCACCCCCTAGGTTCTTACAGAAGTGACTTTTATGTGAAAAGATCAACTATATCACAAAGAAGTGTCTGTTTTTCCCATTGTCTTATATAGCCCAGAAGTAGCTGAAACATAGAAAAGGCTCTTTTATAATAATTATTGTAATGGGATTTAGTTGTTTTGAAATTTCTCGTGAAAAAACAGTTGCTCTACCTCTTCATGCATTACCAGTATCTTGACTATCTTGAGTTTCTTACTCTTTCTTAAATAAATCAGAAAAAAAAGTTAATGCAGTCTTTATGTACAGGATGAGATGAGGCACCTAAATTAACATTAGAACTGCAGCAATTTTTGCCTCCCAGACATGATCACTCTTTATAGTTCTATTTTATTTAAAACTTTTGTTAAATGCTTATGTGCATTTTCTCCTGATAGACTCTTCTGGGGCAGGACCAAGAACATATTCACCTGATGCTCAGGTACTCAAGGTGTTTGCTCAATAAATTAACCAATAAAATCCTCATCTGTTTCTACCAATTACTCCATGGAAGAAACCTAGCAGCTGAAACAAGCCAGGCATATAAATAATGCATACTCTTTACTAGCTACCGTGAAGACAGATGGTAAAATCAACTCAAGATCTGCTGGTATTCAAGGGACTCTGCAGATAGAAAACTGAGATAGCATTTCTTCTAAGCTAGTGTAAAGTTAAGCTTTAAAAACACTTACAGGCAGTTTTTTTCCTTCCATAATTTTTAGCGTAAGATGCCTGTGATTATTGAATCTTACTCTAGCTAAGTTTCACTCTCGGAAGATTATCCTAAAACTATGTTTAGGCATCATTCTTTTAAAAGGTATATATGTAATGATTGATATGTTTAAAACTAAGAGTATTAGGAATGACTGATTGCTTAAAAAGTTGGGCTAGGGATCTGTTTTATGGCCAAAATATCATTCACAAGGAATTTCTAAAAAATAGTGAGGGAAAAAAGTAGAGACAGGGTTTCTGGCCTGGATGGCCAAATATTACTACAATGTGATCAAGAGAGTGTTACATGACACGCTAATCCCTAAAGGTATTCATCCAAGAAAAAAAAAATCTGTGGTCAAGTTTAGGCATCCCTCCAAGCTGAGCTCAGAGATCAAACTGTCCACTGGCATATTAAAGTTTATAAGGAATCTTGCAATAAAACATCCATTCCATTTAACTTTGTTTTACCCAGGTTTCCAAAATTTACTTGCCCTAAGAGCCACTTAGCTGCATAATTATTATTAACAGTCCCCAAGGGAGCAGTATTTAATGTAAATCATCAGGATAGCAGTGGCCACAGTCAATGAAAGCACGGAAGCAATGAGCACATTGATGTGATAATTCCCTTCCACTTATGAATGCTCCAGGAAGTGAAGAAAGCCCCAGTGTTCCATCTTTGTCCCATACTCAGTGCTGCCTTATGTTCCAAAGTTTTAGAGATTTTTGTGGGAAAACATCTCTTGCAGTCCCTCTCTCCCTAAGGACTCTGACGCAAGGCTACAGGGACTGGACAAGGAAACAATCTGAGCAACAGACAGAGCGCGGTGGTCAAAACATCTCTTCCCCTCCAATGCCTGGGGCAGTTCCTGGACTGGACTAAATGTTCCCGATCTGAGTGAGGATAAGCTTCCTTCCCATCCTAATGGACTCCAAGCAGACAGTCCATAGAGCCTCCAGACATCAGTCCAGCTTGGGGTCAAGTTGGGCCCTTGACCATACAGAACAAATCTGGGGAAAGGTTCTTTCCAACCCCACATCTCCTTTATGAACACCACGGGGAAAGCTTTCCCTCAAAAGCTGTGCTTTTCCTAAGTACTTCATGTACTCTTGCCTATTGGCACTGGGAATTTTGTAGTTACTCCTGCCTCCCTGCCACCATCTAATCATAAGACTGCTGTTCACCCCATACCATGGCATTCCCTTGTGGTATTTCTTTGTGGTTTCACTGCACTTTGCCTACCCTGATATTTCATTACCCTTGATTTCCCCACATTATATACAACATTTTAACATGCTGAGCCACAACAAATTGGAAAGACATAACTACAGCCATATACCAAATAAAAAAGAAACAATTTCTTACCTTGAGTGTAAGATCAGATCGTTCTTGTAGTTTGTAAGTTTTAGAGAAAAGAAGTCTGATTATCCAGAGTATTAGAATTCCTTCCAAAATAAGATGGTAAGCAGGAGCCTGAAAGAGAGTCAAAAACGAAATGAAAACAACACAACAAATCAAAAACAAAAGATAAGTAATGAAATAAACCCTTCCAAAACCTGTAGATAACTTCAGTGCAACTTCATAGACTGCCTCCCATTATCTTTGACCTATTACTTCTGAGTTTATTATCAATGCTCCTTTCTACTTAATCCTTTCCCACTTCTAACAGCAGGTAATTTCCCTACACATGAAAACCCTCAAATAATAATGCAGCTTCCAAACCTCTTTAGGAATAAAAAGAAAAATTTCATGATATCATACTGGTGTAAGATGACTGGGAAAAAACATTTCACAGCTTAACAAGTCTTCCACCATCCTCATGTACCCATGGATGAGTTACAGAGTTATTTTGGAAACCAATTCTTTTTTTTTTTTTTTAATTTAAAAACAATTTATTGAAGTATATCATTCATACGTGAGCCTACATAAACAATAAGTGCAAAACAAAGAAGCATTAACATCATACAGGGCTCAATACCTTGCATTGTTGTGAAAAGTGTAACAAATTACGAAAGAGCATTGTCAAAGTATTACTTCTAACTACAGTCCATATCTTACATTTGATGTATTTTTCCCCCAACCTACACTATTAATTTTTTTTGTTATTCATAAACCACATAATTTATCTAGTGTACAATCAATGGCATTT
>JAQZBX010022019.1:0-31857 GCA_029593785.1 Cabassous unicinctus | reverse complement strand
CAGTTAACTTTTGAAGAACACAGGAAAGTCTAAGTTATAAATTCTGCTTATAAATTGGCCCCGTGGAACTCAAAGCACATTCTCTACTGAAAACACTGCTTTTCCATAAATCTTTGATATCAGTAAAGCAACATAATAAAAATGTTTATAAATTTAATATAATACAATTAAAAATTATATGTTGCAATGCAACCAATTAACAGACAAAATAACAGTAATCAGTTTATCGTCAACCCTGGGGCTTAAGAAAAAGCAGCCGTAACCCAGAGTGAGATGAAACTATATACACCAAAAGCCTCAACGAACCCAATGGCCATGCAGACACCCACATTCCGCTCCCACTCTACCCTCTCCATCATCAAGGAAAGGACTTCAAAAATGGAACCCTCAACATTTAGACCTCAAAACTTTGACACCACACTGCCAGGAGAAATCATGGACTTCTGGTTTAGATTTCTCCTTTACCTTCCCACCCTCCCACGTTATCAAATGATAGTGAAGGACAAAGCAAAAGGCTCACAGAGAAACCAGTTTAGCCTGGAAGACTGGAACAGACGGATGAAAGACAGCGTAACTGAGGTTTCCAGGAAAAAAAAAAAGGAACCCAAACATTTGAAGCATTTGGGTGTTTGGAAAGTTTATTGACAGGTGTTTGAAGCAGTTGGAAACAATTAGCCATGGGTATATAAACAACGCAAACGAAAACACAATAATTTCCAGGAAAAATAAGAGTCATAAAAGAAATGAAACAACCATGTACTACAGTGCTTGGTTAAAGAGAATAATATATGTATTATAATATATGCATACCAATGTAAGTACTGATTACTGATTTAACCAAATATTTAATAGTACTGGAAGGACAGGGAGAGTTTAAACAGAGATAAGACTGAGATTTTGGTTTAAAAGCCCTAATCCTCAACTACCATAAAAGAGAAGAGACTGCATGGAACAGCAGAACAAGAATATCATCATTTAATGACACAGAAACTACTTCCTTTAAGGGTTTAAAATCAGTTGCCCCAGGAGGCAGTTGGGGAGGGGACTGCTCTTTTTCCTTTCAAGATTTTGCAACTATGAGATGAACAGAGAATTTATTACTTTGATGAAAACAAACATTTAGTAAAGATTCTGAAGAGTTTCTTGGCACATCCAAGGGCATCAGTGGCTAATGTCACTGGTTCTTTATTACATCAAATTATACCTGAAACGTTTCCTTAATGTGGAGTCAGAGATAAGGGAGACTGAAAATGAAGGTTAAAAAGGATGTCTAAGTGTGTATGTGTTAAGAAGAAAGAGATGGACAAATTGCCTAAAATGGAACTGACCTGTGAGTTTAAAATCCAGGACTTCTAACAACACTGGAAAAGGTCATTCTGACCGGACCTCCCACTGAGGACAAATAGAAACACTGGACAAAACATAACAACATCTGCTCAAAGGTAGCAGAGAGTTTACAAGATGATGAAGAATTAGCAGATTGAAATCTTGAAGAAGATGGAAATTCAGAGATGAGCCTATGGCTCATTTAGGATTCATCTTAGCTCTTGAAATTAGATTAAGGTAATCTCAGAATTCTAGTGACTCCAGGGAGTGGTAGACAGAAAAATGGAAGTTTAACATCCCTAAAGGGAGAAGAAAAGGCAAAAAAAAGAAAAGACACTAGTAGGGTCAGACAATCACCTAAGTCAGCTCTTCAGTGGTACTAGCCTGCATTCTCTAGTGGTACTATTGGCCAGCGTTCATGACAGCCAACTGATAATTCATAAATATATGTTAACTCAAACGTCGGAAAGGAGGGTGGCAACGGTCACTTTTAATTCTACTCCTTAAAAAAAATTCAAATCTACATTCTTTTTGTTCTAAAAATTGTAGGGCAATTTTCACTTACTTTTCCAATACCATTTTTCTTATTTGTGACTTATTGTTGCAATTGTTACAAGGCCCAAAATGGGCAGCATTAAGGGGATGCCACTCAGGGATGACGTTGGTGAACGTGACCAGATTCTTAACACACCTGTAAGAAAAGAAGACGTAACTTAAATCTACTTGTGTTATATGAGCTGATATTTACACCAATGTCTAAAATGAAAGATGGTTTCCCTTCACTTGTTTGTTCACACTTCCAGACTCCCCAAAGCACACAAACTAATATAGCAATGTCCCTCCTTGACCCTGGGGAAGAGGCTCTCTGAGAAGACTCTCCACGTCCGTGACCTATAGATTTTCAGCTATGAGATGAAGAAAATGTAATTCTAAAGCAAGGTTTCTTTTAAGACTCACACAGGCTTGCTTGTAATCTAGTTTATTTTTAACCTTTTAAAGTTTTTAAAGCTTTAAAGTTTTTAAGGTTTTTAAAGTGGAATCAACCAGAAGTCAAGGGTTTAGGGCAAATAATTTTCCAGCACTTCTCATGTAAATTCAAATATTAAGATTCCTTTTGTGGGATAAAGAGGCTCTTCGCTATTTCTGAGTTGCAAAAATTATCTCCCCCTCCCCATGTTTTTAATACTTCCTGTTCTGCCCAAATTAATTTCAGCAGCTACAATCAGATGGAAGAAAGCACAAGGAACTATTCTCTTGCATCTGAGGGGAAATCTTAGAAACAGACATTAACTGCTCCAGGTCTGTCAAACAGATGCATTCACTGACATCCTGCACTGGACAGTTCTCTGCGGTGGGGGCGCCCTATGCATTACAGGGTGTTGAACTGCACCCCTGGCCTCGACCCACTAGGTGCCAAAAGCACTCCTAGTTGTGACAACCAGACATTGCCAAACACCCCCCGGGGGGGCGGGGAGGGGGAAGAAAAACTCACCCTAGGCTGAGAACTAGTGTTCTAAGCCTTCCAAATATATTAAGTGCTCACTCCTTACTCTAGTACCTCATAATCTGGCTAGCAATTACTGAAAACCAAAACCAAAAAGGGGCATTTTCAATGATATAATCAGTGAATGCACTCAACCAAATTTTCCTGATTCTTTAAAAAAACAAAAACAAAAACTAGAACATTAGCTGTACAACAATTTTTCCCCACAGGTTACATAAATTCTAAAGTTGCAATTTAATCTGAATACTTGATAAGAGCCATCTAACAAGATCTTTAAAAACTATCCCTGCACCACAATTTTTTAAAATTTTAAAATTTTAAATTTCTGCATTAATTTCAATTTTAAAAATCTTAAAAAACAAAACAATTACATATTACCTAAGAGACACTAGCTTCTTTTTAAAACAATAACAAATAATGGTAACATAAGCACTGGCCATTAAAAACAGACCAGTTCATAGGGAAGCTAACACTTTAAAAGCACAGCAACATAAACCTATCAACAAATGCACTGACTATATTTCTGCTAAACTCCGGATTCTCAAAGATAATTAAGTCATGGGTCCTATTTTCTAGTTTATAAAAGGAACTTTGTCTCAGCAAAGACATGCTGCCACTCCAGAGAACAGCTAACACCACCGTGAGCAAGGCCTGTGCTGGGCCCTCACGTCACTGGCGTTAGACCATTTACAGACGAGGAGACTGGGCCACATAGTGCATGTCAGGGGACAGATGGCAGGCTGGGCCTCAACCCCAGAGTCTGCCTCCTGAGGCCATGCTTTTACCTGCCTCCTGAAGACACCTTCTAAAGTAAACACCCTTAAACTGGTACTAAAAACAGCAGCAGAAAAGCAAATTAATTTGCTGGATATTCCTCCCTCAGATTAAGTGAAAATAAGCTTTAAGCCATGGTATATTAAAACATCTTTAATGAGATGCCGCTTCATTTTAGCGTTCCCTTTTATTTTTGGAAAGAAAAAAAAGAAACCAAAGTGGCTGGTGGCTTCTTTCCTTGAGAGCCTCCCAAAATGCACTTATCACCTTGTATTCAAAGACAACTAAAAGCAGCTAGCAGATCAAATTCCTTCACTGGCTTTCTATTACGTGTTTCCACGTGCTTTCCTTAGCTAGTCTGGATTCCGTCAGGATAACGATTATTTCCAGTGTTGAGGTGAGTCCAGGCACATACAACACTCTCAATGAGAGGCTGGTCAACAACTGCAATGAGAGTTCTAGAAAAGCTAGAGTTAGGCAGATTTTAATCACCAAGCTCATTGATATTACTTAAAATCCAGATGAGCAAGAAGTCTCAGAGGCCAGAGGAACCTAAATTTGAATCCTTGACTCTGTTTCTCACATGAGACCCTATTTAACCCTTTCAAGCTTCACTGTCTACGTTTGGCAAATGAGGATTCTACGAACTGCTCACTGAGTTATTGTGAGGCGAAAACCAGATAATTTATGTACAGATCAGTGCTACAAGACCTGGAAACAGGATATGTCCTCCTCCTAATTCACTTGCTTACACAAAATTACCTGCTTCCACATAATCAGGTACAAGTGAAACTCTAATCTGTGCCCTGTTCTAATATTTTGGGAGCTAAGTGGTTAAAAAACAACAACAAAAAACCCACAAATGTTTCTGGCTGTGTTGCTTGCATTCCCTAGAGCATTCTCCCAGACTCAACTCTCCCTGATTGCCCCCTAATTACCTACAAACAATCTCATACTGACAGTGGATAACTAAGTAATAATTTTTTCTCACATTTTCATTTAACAATTTTGAGAGACTCCAAGTCTTCTAACTTACTGTTAAGTGGGTTTAAGAAGTGAGGAAAAGATTTATCTTTATTGCAACAATTTGAATAAATGACCAACAGAGCCAATTTGCTAATTTTTAAAAATGCCAACCAGCAACTTTCTCTGATACAAACAGAGAGGGTTGCATGGCTGATGCTAAGTTGCCTCCCTAACCCCTCCTTGTAAAACCTAGTTCCTCTCATCACGTGGTTGGTTGATGAAAGCAAAAGCAACCTGCAGCCTCTTTCTTCACTCCGTTCCCTCCACAGTGCCAACCTTGGCTACGTACATCATTGAGCCTGACCATCCTAATCCTCACCTAGGAACGATGGTTAGGGAAGGGGAAAGTGTGGGTAAGGCAGTGCACACGTAGGGGGACCTGATGATGACTGGTCTTTCATGGGACCAAGGGAAGGGATGAGAAGTACAGTTACCTCCGAGAAATAAACAGCTGCCAGACTCTAGGAGCCTAAAACCAGTTTCCAAGATGTTAAAAACCTAAAACAAACCAACAAAAACACCCTTGTCTCAAACAGAGGAGTTAAAAACTGCAGAGTTTCAAGGAATTCTGAAAGTGCTCTTACTCAGGAGGATATCCAGGGGATGGGGTGGGGGGTTCCTATTTTTCCCATTTGTTCCCACTTCCCACTAAGAGCGAATCCTTTTCGAGAAACAGAAAACTAACCTGTTTTGATACTTGTGTTCACACAGTGAACATTCAAAGTTCCAAGAAAAAGAATACATGAAGAGCTTTTCAATGTGAGGTTCTATTTTTAATAGCAGGGGAAATGCAAACACAGGACTTTCCATATCACCTTCAAAAAGAAAAGCAAGAAATTATTGCTCATAATTAACTACTGAAAAACAACAAAATTATCAAAGGTCCTGTCCGTTGTCGCCCCCCCCGCCCCATATTCTTAGAATAAGTCATTCACAGTTGGGGAAGAGGAAGAAGTTTTTTTTAAAAAGATTTATTTATTTATTTATGCCCCCCTTGCTGCCCGTGTTTGCTGTGTCCATTTGCTGTGTGTTTTTTCTGTGTCTGCTTATCTCCCCCTTGCTGTGAGGTCCCGCTGCATCAGCCCACCGCGCCACGCGGGCCGGCCTGCCCTCACGAGGAGGCCCCGGGAAGTGAACCAGGGGCCTCCCAAATGGTAAATGGGAGCTCTATCGATTGAGCCACACCCGCTTCCCAGGAAGAAGTTTTTAAAGCACTTTTCTAAAAATATCCAGCACAAAGATTTAATTATTACCCCCAGTCTTTATCTTTCATTTTTCTTGGTGGACATTTAAGAAAACTTAAAACAAAAGACCCATGCTGTTTTCTCTGGGGAAAAAAAAAATTCCTCCGATCTGCAACAGCCCTTGAGCACATTAAAACAAAATTATGTAAATGGCGGATACTAAAAATATTGTAACTAGTCAAACACTGTAGACTAACACCTTTTATACACCAATCCTCTAGCTCTACATGCACAGAAGATACAACACACAGGGTCAGAGGACCAGCCCAGGTCTCCTGGCTCTTCACTCTACTCCTCTCAATCTTTTACTCCAGTCCTTTCCTTTAACAATGAAACTTCAACAACGTTAAGGCTAAAGAAGATCTGAATTTTGTCGTCATTAAAATGAAGTAAAAACTGAACCAGGAATGTTGCCTCCAGTTCTGAGACCAGCAAGCAAGTGAAACAGGGGTAGGATTTACATTCTCCTCTTACGTTCGTTCATTCTGCAAGTGGTTTCTCCTTTCTATCTTACTGATTCGGCCCTAGAGAGAATGTGAGCCCCTCCGCAGGGACAGGGTGTGCTCCCATGGTCCAGTTCTCCCCTTAGGCTGGAACTACCCCTGCCTAGCCTCACCAGGAAGAGCCGTCTTAGAAGCACCAAAAGGAAGAACAGTAGGCATTATTGCCTAAACATAGTCTATAAATATCAAGAGTCACAGCAGCTATTTCAATAGTCACCTTTGTCTTATGGTCCCACTGCTATTTTTGTACAAAAACATAAAATCAAAACAAAATCTTTTCATAAACAGAAATAAATACAAATCAACCTCCTAAAAGTAAAAACATGCAACACCCTAACACTGTCTGAACAGTACATAATATTACATAATATTTGTCAGCCTTCAAATGCTAATTCTATTATTACTAAATACTAATTGAAAAAACAAATAATTTACATTTCAATAATGGCAACATAAAATTTTTAGGTCTAAAATACAAAAAAATTCTCAATGAATCAAAAGATCATGAAAAGCTCTAAAAACATACTGTTAAATAAATTATATGATTATAGAATATTTATAGCTCCTAAACTGATGTAATTATTTTTTCTTTGGTGCAGCTCTCAGATTACAAATTTCGTGGGTATTAAGTATAAAGTATCTACTAGAAAACATATAACATTAACACCTAATCCCAATTTTTGTAATATCCTGCCTAATTAGCTAAGTGGTTTCTTTGCCCCTACTATCTTAATCCCCACTCTCTACCCAATTCCTACCCAACTACCTATTTTGCAGACCTCAAACCAAAAATTACCCTAAAATACCTTCACTTCCATGATACAAACCTTTGCCTGACTCTTGGCTGTATGGCTATTCAAGTTTTCTCTTCTGTTATTATCTGGCTCATTAATGTCTTCTGGACAGTTTTATATCAGGTTTTTTGTGTGTTTTTTTTAACTGATGCAGAGGCATTTTTTTTTTTTTAATTTATTTTAAAAAAGATATTTTAGGTGTTATTTCCTTGTTCTATCTTTGCCTAGAAATTTCAAACTTAACAGTAGTCAAATTTACCCATCTTTTCATTTATATATTCTATTTAAGAAACTTCCCTACCCTGAAGTCATAAAGATAATATTTTCTTCCAAAAATTCTACAACTCAGCTTTTCACATTTAGGTCTTTATTCCAATGTTTCTTTCTGATCATGGTGTGAAGTAGGGTTCCAATTTTCCCTCCTGTGTCAGTAACGAACTGCACCCGTGCCATTTATGGGAGAGCCACTTCCTTCTCTGCATCCCCACCTCTGTCATAGTATAAGAAAACAAAAGGGTAGGATTCTGCTCTGTCCATTCTGTTCTACTGGCCTCCCACACCAGTATACAATACTCAAGAGGATAACTTCCTCTTTAGACTTATATAAATAAAAAAGTAGAAACCATAACAACACTAGCTTTTAGTGTCTTTTTTTTTTTTAAGGGAGATAAACATTCGAGGGTATGAGGGTATGAACACCAAATTGAAGTAGTAGTTACCTTTGTAAGGAGATAAGGAAAAATTAGGGAAGGGTACAAAGGGGGCATCAGTTGTATTTGTAATGGTATATTTCTTAAACTGCAGAAAGGAAGAGGAAAGAGGATAGTTTATGAAGTATTTGAAATAAAAACCACAACAATAAACAAAACGATTCAGGTCGATCTTTTAAATTTAACCAACATTCAGAGTCAATACAGATTCTACTTCTCCATCTTCATACATGTTAACACTCAGAATGATGTTGAAAAATTTTAAAGTGTTCTTTGGAGCAAAGATTACATTTCCTTAGTAAGAATGAAAACTTTAACATGGCAGTTACTGATCACTGTTGAATAGGTAGTACAAACAAGAGAGGGATTCTATTGTATTGGAAGAACTGTAAGCCTGCCCAATTGTTAATGATCATTCAAAATAATAATTTTAAAAAAAGATCTCTTCTCTATTGCACAGAAAATCAGTCCCAAGGTGGAGGTTGGAGCCAGATGCCCCTTGTTCTAAATATAATCACGATGGATAGATACATGTTGGTGCCTCAGATTGGGGAAGAAACTATTCTTAAACTCAACTGGAAGCTGAACAAGTAACCCTAAATACAATGTCAGGTCATGCTTAGAGGGAAATACCTGCAATATGCAATGTGGAAACTTCTCAGTTTCTACTCTAGGGACCTTTCAGAAAAGGTTCCAGATCAGTGGTTGCCAGGGGCTGGAGTTGGGGGAAGGGGATGGCTACAAAGAAGCCTGGGGAAAATGTTAGGGTTACAGATCTGTCCCATATCTTGACCGTGGTGGTGGTTACACGGATGCACATGTTTGTCCAAATTCACAGAGCTGGACACTTAAAAGGGTGCATTTTACTGTATGTAAATTATACTTCAGTTTTTTTTAAAAAGGAAAACATATTCATCCCATCTTCCCATCTGAGATAACTTAGAACAGCCCTTTGGATCTAGAGAAGGCCATGCCAGAGAGTTGCCATATGGAACATAAGCACAGAGTAAACAGATACATGTAAGAGTCTGTGAAACATAAAGTGGAAAAACTAGGGAGCAGAACCATGGGACAAAAAAAATGGGTCAAAAGCTGTCTATTGTGGATAAAAGACACTGCTTCCAAATACTGTATGTGGGCCTGATGAAAAAGATGCCACTCTTTTAGAGAAAAACTTGAAGGCATTATGTTTTACATAATATGGATAAAATATTAATAGGGAGTACTATACATTCTACAAACAAAAGAACAACAAAAATCACCAACAGCTACTTTTGTAATACTAAAACTAGATGAAAAGACATGGAGACTCTTGCTCCTTTGCTCCACTCTATTCCTAGAGGCCAAGAGTCAATTCATAGAGAATTAAAGCAGGTCCCATCCTTGTGCCCTTTTTAAAGGTGAGAAAACTTCCTCCAAAAGGACATCAGCATATTTCTCCTCATGTCCAACTGACCAAATTGTACCACATGCCCATTCCTTAACCAAGCACAGGCAAGGGAAGCAAAATTACAATGGCTGCTTTAGACCAGAGATTGTCAACTCTGTCCACAGACAAGAATCACATGGGAGCTTCTAAAAATTACTGCTACCTGAGCCTTACCCCCGAGACTCTGATGTAATTCATCTGGTATGGACCCCAAGCACGCGTATTTACTTTAAATTCCCTAGGTGCTTTTTAGAGCACAGTCAAGGTCAAAAGTGCTGGCTTGTCTACAGCAGAGGGAGGAAAGTGTTGGAAAGGCAGCCAGTGGTGTACCCCTAAGCACTTGTCTGATTCTGAGAAGTGCGCCTGCTCTCAAGGGTGGACCACCAGCCTGCATACTGACGTGGAACAGCCCACCCAGCAACGATTCAGCCAAAAGGAGACCCTGAAGCCAACCTGCCCAGATTTTCTCCGCAACAATCTGACCATCCAAAGTAATATTACAGGATTATATTCCCTTAGGCTATAAGCATTTCTTTATACTTGAAGAAACTGTACTGAATCACACAAATTACTTACCTAATGTGCATCTAAGCTGGGGGTGAAGCCTAATGAAAATTTCATCTCTGACTTCATTCAGGCAGGTCTCTATCTTTGCAAGTATTTTTGAAGTAGGTTTTTTACAACCTCCATCTAAAAATAAAAGACAGAATATTATCAATTTCTCAATCTATACCTTTTACGGAAAATGAAGATATCACCAGAATTAAAGTTCATCAGAGTCAATACACTTTGCAAACAGAGATACAATAGTTCCTTAATTCTCCCCCTTCTCTCCGTGGTACACCAGGCATTCCATCATTATTTATCAGATCCATATCATTAATAATTACTGCCTGGCCAAAGCCATTCTGCCTGGGAAAAATCTCAGTCTAAATCTTTCCAACCCATACAATCACAAGCCTACCAAAAGAGCTCTCCTTTCAGATATTCTGCCTATTTCTGACATCTGATGCTATCTCTTAATGAGCAATTATTAATTATGGCTAGAGACATCTAATTTATCTATTCTACTTTGTACATATTTTATTGAATTTAGCTCAGATATAGGAACAGATGAATCTGTAAAGATTCTTAATTAAGCTATATTTATTTCTCTAACATCAGATATATATTTCCCCCCCTGCTGTGTCTTTTTCTGGAGGAAAAGGAAGGGTTGATGACATACTGTACATACAAGTCTATATCCTGCTATTTTCACAAATTTGCTCGTTTGCTTTTGTTAACAATAATGTGTCAACATTTGTTCATCAACTGTAACAAAGGAACCACACTAATGCATGAGGTTAACCACAGGGAAACCTCTAAGTGTGGGTGGATGGGAGGGCATGGGAACTCTGCTTTCTGTGTAATTTTTCCGTAATCCTAAAACTGCTCTAATAATAAAGTTTATTATTTTGAAAAAACAGGCTACCTAGTAAACTCTGACTGAACCATTCTCCTGTTGCTGGACATTTGGTTGTTTCTTTTTCTCACTTTTATGAATACCATCGTGATAAACAACTTTGAGCACATCTCTGTCCATGTTTTTGACCATTTTTTTTTAGATATAAGTCCTCAAAATGGAATTATTATGACAGGAAACTATGTAAGAGCAAAAGAAAATTGCTTTGGATAAAACCTTCTCTATGCATCTGCCTCTGGTTATTCTTAAGCTACAAATGATCTTTTCCCTGAAATCTTTAATAAATAGCTCATGCAGCCTTATCACACTCTGCTTATATGTTCCACTAATGAAAATACTGGTAATATGTAATACATATCCTGTGAAATACCCTGTAATATGACGTATTAACAAAAATTTTTATTATTTGTCCCTGCCAAAAAGAGAAAATTAGCAATGTAATGCAACTTTTAAAAATGCAACTGCAGCCAGATTATGAAACTTACAAGTTATTCTGTAAAAAAAATTAATGAAATAAAATATAAAATTGAAATTGATTCTGATATTTCAATCAAAATGTGAATGGGGGTGGAGAAGATGTGGCTCAAGCAGTTAAGTACCTGTCTCCCACATGGGAGGTCCCTGGTTCAGTTTCCCGTGCCTCCTAAAGAAAAAACAAGCAGACAACGAGCAAAACAATGAGCAAACAGACGAGGGAGCCATCTCAGGGGGACGTGAAATGTGAATGGGAGGTGTGCTCCTCTATGATAATCAATTGGACAAGTGTCACCTCCTCAGCACTGGGTTCCTGTGACTATACAAAGCAGCATTAGAGACCAGAAAAATCAAAGACAAAAATGCCTGTGACAAATTAAATTTTTAAAATTTAAAAAATTTCAAATGATTTGACATTAAAATATTCAGTCTCAAAGAAATTCAAATTGAAACAAAACATTGCTTTTCTAACAAAATGGCAAATACTTTTAAGAAGTTTACACCCAAAGGTGATTACAGTGCTGTGCGGTGTTTTTCTCTATATAATGAAGATGGAATTATATGTAGGTACAATCTTTCTGGAAAGCTATTCAACAAGACACATAATAGTCATATTTTAATATCCCTTCTAGGATATAGTCAGCAATGGAGTTAAAGGAAATAAGGTTTTTGTCATGGTGTTTATTCACAATAGTGAAAAATGGTAAGCAACCTAAACGGCCAACAATGGGGAAACAACATACAGGATTCATATAAAAGATTACATACCACGAAAACCTCATGCTTTTAATATTAGTACACCAATGAACTAGGAAATAACTACAATGTAAAATGATGAACACTTTCTATGTCAATTCTGTCAAAAACTACATACACAAATAAGATTGGGAAAAAAATACACCAAGTTACTTCGATACTTCAAAGAAATTGAAAAATGATAGGGATTCTTGCTCTAACAGATAGCAAGACTTAAAGAGCCAAAATAATTAAATAGTATGGTAATGGAGTATTAATCACAAAGTGACCAATGGAACAAAATTGAGAGTTAAATACTGGAACAGGGAGGTGGATGTAGCTCAAGTGATTGAGTGCCTGCTTCCCATGTATGAGGTCCTGGGTTCAATCCCTAGTACCTCCTTAAAAAAAAAAAAAAAAGCTGAACAGATATATGGAATGTTGATATGTGACAGATCAATTGAGAAAGACTTATCAAAAAGTGGAGCTAGAAAAACTGCTATGGAAATGGGGGGAGGGAGGAATTGGATCCTTACCTCACACCATACCTAATTAACACCAGCTGAATTAAGAATTTGAATGTCAAAAGCAAAACTTTATGATTTTCCAGTGAAAGGATAACTGAATGGCTTTCTGACCTTGGAGAAAGTAAAAATTTCTTTTCAAAACCACAAACACTACAAAACTACCTAAGGCAAAAATCAACATCTATACTCAAAAGACATCTCAAAGTAAAAGCACAAGCTACAAATTGGAAGATTAAATGACAATCTAACATAAAAATAGCAAGACGGATATATGAAAACTCATAAAAATCAATAACAACATGACAATCAATAGAACAAACAGAGATAAGACACAGAGAAATTTCACAGAAGAGGGAACAAATGGTCAATATACAAATGAAGAACAATTCAACAATTTTAAGATCTGGGAAAGGCAAATCAAGATGTCAGATCATTTTACAACATTCAAATAGCAAAAATCTCAAAGTCTGAAAATAAGCCAAGGGAGAGCACATGGAGCAGGAAGTGGCCTTATACACTGGTAATGGCTGCATTAACTGGTCCAACCACTTTGGAAAACTATTTGCCATCATCCTGTAATTCTGGACTCAGAGCATGTGCTTTGGCAATTCCATTCTAATGTCATATCCAAGGGAAACTCTTGTACTTGTGACTCAAGAGACATGCCCAAGAATGTTCATAGCAGCAGAATTTTAAGGACTGAAAAACAAGCCAACTGTCCACTGACAGGTAAATGAGTAAATATACTCACCTATTTATACAATGAAAATATTAGAGAATGAAAATTAATGTATCACAACTACAAGCAGCTTCACAGAATTAAGTTATTGGGAATGTTTTACTTTTTCTCAGATTGGGAAGGAGGTTCATGGGCATCCTATTTTATAGAAATATAAGCAAAAACAAAGACTATATCCTAATTGTAAAGAGATTTACTTTTGGTTTCTGGGTTTATGAGTGATTTTTATTTCCCTCTTTATTCTGCTTTTTGGTAGTTTCAAACCTTAAAATTTTATTTGATGAACTCTATGGACCACTACCCTAACAGGCTAAGATATAACCACACCCTCTTTCTCCTTTGAGTTTTCAAAAGACTGCCTTTTGGACAGTCATAATAAAGCACCTGGTGTTATCTCAAGCTCCATGGTGTTGGTCCCTGTGCTTCTTGCTCCCAGCTCTCTGCATAAAAGAGAAGCTACTGAGGAATCTTTTCCACACACTGTGAGAAAAAAAAACCTCAAAATTAACATCTTTAAAAATTAAGGAGAAATAAAAGATTAGTACCAACCTTTAACTCCATTCAACTGATTGGTGCACAGAAGCCCATTTGCTTGATTATATTTGGTAAACAACTGCCAGAATACAGATTCCTCTTTAGAGCACAGGTCAGTCACAGTGTTTTTTAACCCTTCCAAGTGCACCAATGCCGAGAGGATACAGTCCAACCAACAGAGAGCATAAGCGTTTTTCCACTGTACATATACTGTCTGGCCAAACGAAGGACATTTACTTTCCAGTGGCATTTCCAATTCAGATGTGCATCCTTCATTTTGAGGGGAAGTCCCGTTGGTTCCAGAGACATCAACTGGAGCAGGATCTTCAGCAGCCAAGTCAACCATATCAGCTTCCAAACTCTCATTCTGCTCCAAGGAATCAGCTGTCCTAATTGGATTCTGTTGATCACTTTGCAGTAAATCAGGCAAGTCTGATGAAGTTTCATCATATGCGCCTCCATTATATTTGCTGTTCAAAGTTTGTTCATCAACAATATGATTTCTAGTCTTTTTGGAATTTGCTAAAAGAGGTAAATCTTTATAGCTGGTTTCCAAGATCTTTCTTTTCTGAGCCTTATTTGGAGTGTGAGAATTTTCCAAATCAGGAGAAATTAAGACATTAAGTGATTTAAAGCCCAAAGGATAGATGCACTAGAAAGAAAAATAAATAAAATGATAAAAACTACAAAAACCCAAAAAAGCTTAAGTTTTACGTTACAGTTTCTAAGTCATGAAAAATATGTATTAAATTTTAGCATTAACTTAATCTGAGAGGGTATAATATTAATGAATCTAAATTTGAAGGAATTAGGGAGAAACAACTATTTTAAATAAAAATTCCGGCTCCTAAAAGATTAATTTTTTCTGGTTAGTTTGACAAATCAAAGGTTTAATCTGAACCACTCTAGGCTAAGTGAACAAGGAAAACATACATATTTTTGCTTTAATAAAAAACCTCATGTCAAGCAAATTAAAAAACTGTAACCACTTAAGAGAAATACTTCATGATGAGTGTGTTACTCTCTTTTGGGACAATACACTGTATAACATTAAAAATTAGAAAACTATTTTCAAATAGAAAAGTTATATGGAGTAATTTCCATGTTTCCTATATTTTGAAGCTAAAACTTAACCTGAGGACACTGATACTCTGAATCTTTATGGGATTTAGAGTCTGAATTTTAACGACCTCATCAAATCTCACTACACATTAATACAATTAATATAAAAAATGCAAGCAAATTATTGAAATAATCAGCAAATTGTTCCCAAGTTAGAAAACTACCAAAATATGTTACAAGACAAATTCAAGACACCTGTACACTAAATGTCCTCATTTAAACTATGTGCCTCCTTTGACCCAAGCACAATGGACTGCGGCCACAGGGGCCTCCAGGGACTGACACCCCCAAGTCTTCATGCCCTTGCAGAGTCAGTCCCTGCCACCCAGACTCTGGGCTTGGCCATGTGAATGGCGCAAGGAACATCAGCAAGCAGGATGCACATGGAGCCTGATATGCATTTGCTCACTGGGGCTTGTCCTCTTGGAATTCTCTCTCTAGAACTTTCCCTCTTAGTCTTAGCTATCATACTGTGAGAAACCTCACTAGCCTCATAAAGAAAAACAGGGACCCCTGGCTGACTGCCCAAGCTGAGTTCCCAGCTGGCAGCTCACACCAACTGCCAGACGTGGACCTTCAACCTTCCTAGCCAACAGGATGTGAAGTTTAAGAAGTGTCTGCTCAACCCACAGAATTATGATATTATAAATTAAGCCACCAAGTTTTCAGGTGATTTGTTTCACAACAATAGTAACTGAAATGCACTAAATCCCCTCATCTAAATTACAGCTTCTTCTATACAAGTGAACACTATACTCCTAATATCACATTTATTACGAAATCCTTATATTAATTGATCTTTTTAATCAATGTGTTATAAATGGACAAGTTCTAGAGTCTTCTGTAACCAACTGGCTACGCAGTCTCCATCAACTAATAATCTGATCCTTCACTTTATATCTAGAGAGATAGAGATCTAAATCTACCTTATGTCAGAAAACTGAGAACACTTTAAAAATAAAAGCAATAATTGTATTCAAGAAGTCACTATAAATAGATATACAAAGCAGTAACTTTTTAACACAGCCCAATCACTTCATTTAAAATCTAAAATGAAAGGACGCAAATGTAGTTCAGTGGTTGAGTGCCTGCTTCCCATGTACAAGGTTCTGGGTTCAATCTCTGGTATCTTATTTAAAAAAAAAAAAAAAAAAAAAATCTCATGTAGAAAAGAAACCCAACGTTTTCTCTCTTTCTGATTTCTGAATAGCTTAAATAAATAAACTTCTGTTCTTATTCCTGTAAAACAGGAGTAAGGAAAACATCATGTTATCTTATACTTGGATAGATAATAAGGAGTGGCTAAAGACAAATTATAAAAATAACACACTCATTTTACAAATGAAGAAAAACAAGAAAATGAATATTTTATCTGATACTTAGCACTAGTGATTTAAAAACCTTTCTTCTACATGAAAAAAAAAATTGAATAATAGAATGCTCAAAGAAAAAAAAAGAGAGAAAAACTAATGTAATTATTAACTAGAATATGGATCACCAGAAAATAGAATGAGGTTAGAGAATGGAAAGCTGAGGGTTAAACTGTGCAGAATTGGTAAAAAGGTTGTCTGTTAATCTTTGGAAATGAACAGAAAAGGTGAAAGCACAACATAGTGTTTGTAATTAGCAGAGCTATTATATGGGTATTACAGTGGTTGAAAGGGAAAGTCTAAGGTCATGTATATTACTAGAAGGAAAGCTAAAAATTGTAACATGTATAGCATAACAAAATGTTACTGTATAGCATAGTAAAACCTCATGTGAAATATATATACATTATTACCCATATTTCATAGGACTGTTTTTCTTTGAAACTGAACAAATGTTACTGTTACAAGATGTTAATATCAAACAAAAAAAAAATCATTATGCTAAGTGAAAGAAACCAAAGTACTACATATTATATTATTTTATTTATATAAAATGTAAATATAAATCAATTTATGAAGATGGAATTAGATTAGTGGTTATGTAGGGCTAGGGGAGGATAGAGGGATTGAGAGGTGACTGCCAAGGGGTGTGCAGTTTTTCTTTTTGGAGAAATGAAATTGTTCTACAATTTTTTTGTGGTGATAAGTGTACAACACTGATTAAAAGCCACTGATTGTACACTTTGGCTAGACTGTATGGTATATGAATATATCTCAACAAAAATGCTTTAAAAAAACAACAACACAAAACCTTATTTCTACATGGAAAAAAAGACAAGACTGAATAATGGAATGCTCAAATAAATAAATAAGCTGAAACTCCCTATTTATTGTTTGAAAATACTTGAGAGTTCTGTAAAATATTTCCAGTTTCAATCTTAAAAAGGAGTTATAAAGTTTTTTTTTTTCAAATCAAGAAATATATTTTAGTGTAAATATCTGATTAAAGGGCTTTCCTAGGTGGTTCTTCATAATTTATAGCAACTGAAATAATATTCATAGTAAACTCCAAATTTTCTAACAGAACTCTTTGGAAATTAATAACTTAATTTAGAGATCCCATAGACCAAGGATAAGCAACACTTTTCTGTAAAGGGCCAGATAACAAATATTTTAGGCTTTGTGAGCCATACCATCTCTGTCACAACTACTCAACTCTTGTGTGCAACCAAGCAGCCACTGACAATATGTAAATGAATGAGTGTGGCTATAGTTCCAATAAAATGTTATTTAAGACACTGAAATTTGAATTTCATGTCATTTTCACACATCACAAGAGAGTTTTCTTTTGATTTTTTAACCATTTAAAATGTAAAAATCATCCTTAGCTCACGTGTCATTCAAAAATGGTTTCATGACCCCTGGTGTAAACCAATCTACTCTACAAAGTACAACAGGCTCTTGGTGATAATTAAGAAAAAAAATTTTTGATCAACAGTAAATCCACCCCAACCAGGCTTTTACCATTACGTTACCAAACCTATTCTCATCAAGGTCTCAATTGCCTCCATGGTGCTCAAGTCAATAGTACGTGGAGGTCCCTTTCCTTGAGTTCTCAGTGGCATTTGATAATAAACCACTCTTTCCTTCGTTAAATCTTTTTACTCGACTTCCAGGGCTTTGTGCTCTCCTTCCTGGAGTTACTCCTGCCTCACTGTCCATGACGTCTCAGATTCCTTTGCCCCAAACTCTTAATGCTGGAGTACTCCAGGGCTCGGTTCTTGGATCTCTTTCCCCACACTTCTTGGTAAACTCACTTGGTCTCATACTCGTAATTTTCTATCTCCAGCTATAAACTCTCCACTTAATGCCAGACACATACATCAAACCGTTACTCCATTTACCCACGATGTCAGGTAGGTGCAGTACTGACCGCCTGCTCTTCCCCTCTACCTTCCTCTTCCCAAAGTCTTTCCCATCTCAGTAATTGGCAGTATCATTCTTCCAATTGCTCAGGCCAAAAACCTTGGAATCATCCTTGAATCTTCTCTCTCCCCTACTCAATCTTTCAACAATCCTTCCTCCCCTCTGGAATACTGCCATTACCTTCTAACTAGTGTTCCTGATCCTTTCAATATAGAAGTCAGATTATGTCACTCCCGTGCCAACATCCCTGCCATGTCTCATTTAGTAAGTGACCTAAAAATAGTCTATAATTCCCCATTATAACAGAGTTAGACTCATTCATAATTTCCCTATTCAGGATTCTTTTACCACTTTTATTTGAACCTATAATTAGCACTATACCTGTTACATATATGTCCCAGAGACTTAGATCTTTGGTCTGTTCATATGCCCATTGAGCTTTGAATCTCAACAGAGTTGTGGCCAACACGTACTCTCCAGTTCATCAGACTTGCCCAGGAAACTAACAAAATGATGATGATGATGGACAACGCTGTTTCCAAAATACAGAGTCTCTACAATTGCTAGCCAATCAGTTCTTTCCATCTGCCCCATCAGATCTAAGCCTCCTCCCAATCTGACGCATCATCATGATGAGTGGGCATCATCATCCCAAAAGTCTCAAAATTGAGGAATGAACGTCAGGGAGGAATGCAACCATGGATCAAAGTAGACTTATTATTGTAGTAACAGAAGAACTTGTAACACTGATGTATAGTGGTTACCAGAGGTTCTGAGGGGAGGGGAAGGGAAGAATAGGTGGAACATAGGGCATTTTTAGAGCACTGGAATTAATTGTTTTGCATGATATTGCCATGGTGGATACAGGCCACTATACATTTTGTCAAAACCTATAAACTGTACAGTGCAAAGTACAAACCATAGTGTAAACTATAGACGTTGGCTAGTAGCAATGCTTCCATATTGGTTCATCAATGTTAACAAATGTATCAAACTAAGGTAAGATGTTATTAATAGGGGAAAATGTGGGAGGGGGAAGGATGAGTTATAAGGAAATTCCCTACACTTTTGATGTAACTTTTTGGTAATCTAAAACTTCCTTAAAAATAAAATTTATTAAAAAAATAAATTTAAAAAAGCCTGTAAGACCCTACTTGGTCAAGCCCGCCATTCTTTTTCAGACCCATCTTCTATCACTCTTTCCCTCTCTTACTCAGATCCACCACACTGGCTTCCTTGCAGGAGCCCAAACCTGACAGGCAGCCTTCACTCCCACAGGGCCTTTGTACTGCTACACACGGCCCCACACAAGGCACTTCCCTAGATAGCCAGGTGACTTGCTCCCCTTCATCTCCTTTAGGCCCCTCTCAAATGTCATCTTCTCAATGAAGCACTCCCCTGACATCTCTATTTAAAACTGCAGACTCCCCGTCATTGGCATTCTAGACCCCACTGCTTTATTTTTCTCCACAGCACTTTTCAGGATCTGACACACGCAAAAATATATTTTACTCATTTATTGTGGTGATTTCCCACATTAGAATGTAACCTCCTGTGGAAGCGGGTGTGGCTCAATCGATAGAGCTCCCGTTTACCATATGGGAGGCCCCGGGTTCGCTTCCCAGGGCCTCCTTGTGAGGGCAGGCCGGCCCGCGCGGCGCAGTGGGCTGATGCAGCAAGACCTCACAGCAAGGGGGAGATAAGCAGACACAGAAAAAACACACAGCAAATGGACACAGCAAACACAAGCAGCAAGGGGGGGATAAATAAATAAATAAATAAATCTTTTTTTTTTAAAAAAAAGAACGTAACCTCCTCAAGGGCAAGAAATTTTGGTGTTTTGTTCAATACTGTATCCTAGCATCTAGAACAGTGTCCAACACACTGACACTCAAAAAAATATTTACTAAATAAATGCATAAAACATTAAAAAAATAAACGGAATAAATGCATAAAGAAGTTTATTTCTATTTGTCAGAATACCTGGGATTTTTAAATATAGTTTTTCTTCAGGTCAAACCCAGCAAAATTATCTATCACCAACAGTGTGGTTCAGTCTAGTATCTTCCAAACTTGACTGATCAGATATATGGCCAAATCAGAATCTAGGGGTAAGACCTAGAAATTTTTAAAAAGCATTCCGTATTATTCTAACAAACGTCTAGTTTAGCTGAACTAAAACAGATCTGAAATTTGAAGTCTGCATTCCAGTCACAGCTCTGCTACTCTACGAAGAGGGTCCCTAAACCCTCTTAAACTGTCTCACACATAAAATGGGCATATCTACCTTGCAAAGCTTTAAGAATTAAACGTGTATAAAACAGTTTCATAAATTGTCAAGTACAATAAAATGCAGAGTATTACAGAATTTAATGAGTTCTTTTATAAAAGTTGTACCTACTATAATTAATTCTAAAAGGTATTTAGAGCCATTTAAAGTCTAAACACATTTTGATTTTTTACAAACAATAAAAAAAATAAAATATTAAAAAAAAAAAAGGGCAACAACAACAACAAAAAGTCTAAATACATAATACTTAGCTCAGAGCACATACACTGTTTTTGGACAAACCAATTTCTACAATACCCTTTCAGGTACATCAGAGATGAATAACTTTTCCAATTAGTCCCAAAGTTAATAACCAAAGAAATGAGAGAGTACCCATTACAGGTTAACAGGGAACAAAGATTCTTAAAAGGTCTGTTTTTTTTGTTGTTGTTTTTTTTTTTAATTGAAATATATTTCTCCTCTCATCTGCCAGATCAAATCTAACGGTAATAAACAACTCAAGGAACCAGATGGAAACATTACAAACTATTTAAAATTGCATACCAGATAGATTTAGAAAGTCAAATTATCTAACTATGTATTAAAAATCTACATTCTAAGAACTAAAACATGGGCACAAACTTAAACACTGAAGACTAAGCAATAGGCAAAAGTCTATACATTATATCAGGTTAATACTTTACCTGCAGGTCCTCACACAAAAATATAGATTCTTGAAAGCTAATTCGATAAGTCTTTAAGGCTTTTAACTTTCCCTTCTTTCTACAAGCTGGGCAATATTCATCTGATGGAACTTTAGCTGAATCATAATTCTAAAAGAGAAATAAACCAAATTAAAATACTGGCATTCCTACAATGTATCCAATTACAAAAAGTTAAATTGAAAGTTAACCAGAAAAAAATTACAAAATTTTCACTAGAATTGCCTGGTAAGGTACTTTAAATGTGGCAAATAAATGCATACAAAGCTTTAACCATAGTTATTATTAGTCTTAAATATTAAATTTTAAGTGTTAAGCACTGTATCAGTTTTATATGTGAGGGGAAAAGGAATGACACAGCCAGGAAAAACGTATGTTCCATATTTTCGAAAAATAGCAAACCATAGTCTTTGTGTTATGTCTACTTTCACGTATCAATACAACACGGAGAGAAAAACACATTAATACAATCTTTCGCCATTGCTGTAAGATTTCCGTGGAAGATACAATTTTTTAGAAGTTAATGGTAAAATTCAAACTGAATTTAAGTCTCAAAAAGATAAAGGGAAAAAACAAAAAACTTTGCACTGAGGCAAAGAATGAGCTCACTAACTTTTCCCAAATACCCCACCACGGGGAGTGAAGATATCCCTATATCAGTCCCTTGTCCAATCACTGGCAAACCATTTCCAATCTTCAGGGAATCCATCATTCCGAGTCATTGGCTAATTTATGTCACTTGAAACATGTCAATATCACTAAGGATTTTTCAAGGAACCCTGGAAAAAAAAAGTTAACAGGCAATTAAATAAAAGTCCCATTTACGTTGAAAAAGAGCTATACTTCTTAATAAGGTTTATATATATTAAATATATCTTGAGCGCTCTATGCCCTAAGATAAACATATTCTGAAAACGCGATCTTAAGTGAAAACAAAATGTCTAAATTTATTTATAAATCTCACAGATTTGTGGAGAAACAGCAGAAAGTGGCCATAGGGCCAATTTTCATAGCAGACTCATTAGTAAGCAAATTAAACAAAACTTGTAGTAGAGGTAGCTATTATTAAAAGCAAACTACACTGACCAGAGTTTGACAATGTCAGTTTTTAGAATCTATGCACAACCTGAAATGAATATACCAACATTACACTAAGAAAGTACTTAAAAACCCCAGCTCCATTGCACCATTACTTGAAAGGGACAAAAGAACCAATGAACCACATAGCCCATCTGTTCCTACTGTTTTCAACCACCAAAAAATATTTCACCAGTTGAGAGTAATGCTACTTTTTAAAAGCTGTCCACAAAATACTGTTTTATATTAAAAGTAAATAATCTGTATCAGAACAAAAATACAAACACTTTCACAGTACAAATTACACATGTGACAAATTTGTTGACTGCAGTCCCATAAAGTAGAACTACAGCCAGCAGTCAAAAATAAGAAACTGGAGGTCAGTGTAAGGGGAAAATAAGAGCAGTTTAAATATGGATTTAAAATATAGTGAAACGTGAACCTTGAAGACATCCTGTTGAATCAAGTAAGTCCGACACAAAAGGGCAAATATTTTGTGACCTCACTGATACAAAATAATTAGAATGAACAAATTCATAGAGTCAGAAACCAGAACATAGGTTACCAGGGGTGGTGGGGTGGTAGGCAATGGGGAGTTAATGCTTAAATTGTACAGAGTTTCTATTTGGCATGATTGTAAAGTTTTGGTAATGGATGATGGTGATGGTAGCACAACATTGAGAATGTAATTTACAACACTGAATTATATAATTAAATGTGGTCAAAGGGGAAATTTTAAGTTGTATATATGTTACTAGAATTTATATTTAAAAACATAAGACCATACAACATAGTGAACCTATTGTAAATGATGCACATAGTTAATAGTACAATTATGAAAGTTCTTTCATGAATTTAACAAATGTACCACACTACTGCAAGGTGTTAATAGAGTAGTATATGAGAACTCTGTATTTTAAGCATGATTTTTCTGTAAACGTACAACTTCTCTAACAAAAATTTAAAATTTAAAAAAAACATAGGATTGCACAACACAGTGAACCCTCATGTAATTGGTGTACTATAGTTAACAGTATAATTATCATAGTATTGTTTCATCAATTGAAACAATGATACCACACTAATGCAAAATGTTTAGAGAACTGTGCATATGAAGGGGTATATGGGAACTCTATTTTTGCCTGATTTTTCTATAAACCTAAAACCTAATAAAAAATAAGTTAAAACCAAATACAAGAGACCTTTAAGAAGAGGTGAATTACCATTTAGCAGGAGGTTGTAAAAAGAATTTCAAGCATAGGTGACTGAACCAGACTGTTCTTAAGATCCTTCCCAAATCTAAGAATACATGATACAAACAACAACCATCTTTTGGGCATCAGTGGCTTACAGCTGTATAAACATCACACACCTTTCAAGCCAAGGAATAATTTCAAAAAAAAAAAAAAAAAGCTTTTTAAAAAGTCTCAATTTCCTATTCCTAAGGAAATAGCCATAAGGCAGGGCTCCTGAGCCATGGCACTACAGACATTTTGGACACTTAATTGGTTGTTGTGGGGGCTTCCATGTACATTGTAGATGTTTAGCAGCAACCCACCCCACTCCCCAGTAGTGACAACGAAAAATGTCTTGGAAGGGGGGAAGGTATCACCCACTGAGACCCATTGACTTAACAGTTAACACAAGTGTGATGCTAGCCTTTCCTTTTTAAGCTTCTCACAGACATCACAGACTTACAACCTCAGGCTGAGTTTATAATTTACTTACAAAGGTGACCATAGAGGAAACAGTCAAGCCTATATGGTTCCAGAGTGGCTAAAAGCATGGGCTTTGCACTAGCGGATTGCGGTACAGAAATTTGATTGTAAAACTGATTTGTTCTAAAAATTAAATGAGATAATGCACTCAAAATGCCACACCTGATGCATAAATTATATACCATTTATCTGGTGCTAATTTTATACTTACTTCACTCTATCTAGAAAACAAGCAGCACACCTCATACCACTGCAGTATTCTCAAAAGAAAAACTTGGAAGTTATGTACCTTAAGTTATTTTTGATGAAAATTTCCGTTTGCCTTAGGGATCCTGAAAACCTTTTTCTGGATGGTTCTCTCTCTCAATTATAAATATAAACTAAAATACGGGGAAGGAATGCTGAATATCCAAAACTAAGTCTTTATATCTGCTCTCCTGATTCCATCATCCAACAATCCAATGGGGAAAGTTGGTAGGTTGGTGTTTGATATCCTGAAACTCAGAAATATATAGAATCCCTTTCCCCCCAAAAGAAAATTCACTTAATAAAATATCAAAGGTAGGCTACTCAGTCTTCTTTCAAATTCAATTTCCTTTGTCTTGTATACAAAATCCTGGGGGTGGTTCTTACAGCTTAATTAGTGTCTAAACAACTTTTCTTCATTGCCCTCCCTCACCTTCAAAAAATAACTTGCTCCCCTTTCTGTATCTCACCTAAATTTTGACATCTCCATCCTTCCAAATGCAGGGACTAGGAACATTTGAGTCTTTCTCAACTCTCATTTCCCTCTTCTTTACACAGTACAATCGACCCAATTCTGTGCATACATGTCTCAAATCCCACCTCTTTCCATTCCATCCCCTCTAATATCACTGGCAAAGTGATGCTCCTATAAAACAAATCTGAGTCTGTCCCTGCTCAGCTTGAAATCGTCTATTTATTCCAGACTGATTATTTTTTTTAAAAAGTCCAAACAATACAGTATGACCTAATATTGATTGCCCTGTGAAAGCAATCTAGCTTTTCTTATCTTCTCTACTCCACTTTGCCTTTCTTCTATCACACACACACACCCGCTTTTTCATACTTCTGTGAGCCACTGATACTCCCAGAGTCCGATTGTGAATTACTAGCCCGGCATGGACTCAGTTACGGTACAATTAACGTGTAAAGCTGGCCTTGGAAATCGCGAAACGTATGCAGCTGAACTTAATTCCCGGTCCCGTGTGCAAAGTGGGGAAACGCAGAGAAAAGCTGCTCAGAGAGGGCGTTATATCCATTTGAGCATGCCCCCAAGATCAAGTAGGTTCAGCAAGTGAACTGTCAAAGGCGAAGCCACAACGGACTTCAAGCCGAAGAACGGGGTCGGCTTGCAGCGCCCGGCCGTGTCTGGCACCAAACGCAGACGTCCTGGATCAGAGACGGGTAAGACCAAGCCAGGTCAGTCTCGAAACGCAACCTTGGAAACCCAAGAAGGCGCAGGGTTCTGTTAACCCTTCCCATCTCCATCCTCCTTAGGAGTGAAACAAACTCTGGTTTCTCTTCAGCATTTACCTCTCTGAGCCCAAACGGCTCAGTACCGCTCTCCCTATGCCTTATTCATCAACCCTTCCACCCACCCACACCCAGCCCCAGCCCCTTACCCCCTCCCCAGCCTCGCCCATCACCTCGGCGTGCAAACCACCCCGTGGGACACCCCAGCTCTGGAACCCTTTCCCCACCTCGGGAGCTGAAGGAAACCGCTCCCTCTTCCCCCTTACCTGCCGCGAGCACGCCCCTTCCTCGCACCGGGTCGATCCGAACTCCAGTTCCAGCCTGAGCTCCACACCGCCCAGCACAACGTTCACCCCACGTTCCCCTCTCACGGCTCCTCCCCCACCGGCCAGGCCGCCGAAGCAGCTTCCGGTTTGAGTCCGCCGCAAAAGAGTCCCCCTTCCTGCTCCGCGCGGGACCCGAAAGGCCGTGGGCACGAGGAGGAAAGGCGAGGGCGCGCGCACTTCCGGCCGGGCTCCGCAGAGGCGTGGCCGCCCGCCCTGTTGCCGCAGCCGCAATTTCAGCTGCAGCGACGATTAGGGGTGGGGCGAGGCCGGCCGAGCCCGCCCTGTGTGAGTGGCGAGGTTGGGGGAGGCGAGGTTTCTGGAAGCTGCTGGAAAGCGCTCGAGTGGCGGAGGTGTCGCCGGCGACCAGGGGGTGGGGCGTGACTAAACAAGTGCGCGGCCCGCGGCGGAGGGATTACTGTGGGGAGGGATTACTGTGAGGAAGGAATACTGTGAGGAGGGAATACTGTGAGGAGGGAGCCCTGCGCGGCCTGAGCCGGAGGCCGAGGGCGGCGGCCCCTGCAGTGGAGTGGCCGGGGCGGGGGGAGAAGGGAGGGCCCCGGAGCCGGCGCGTCCTCGCAGCGCCGCGGCCTTCTAGCTTCCAGCCACGCGACGCCCCCCGAACCGGCTCCCCTAAAGCCTCGGCGAGAGCCGTGCCACCCCAGTGCGAGTTCACCACAAGGGTCACCACACACGGAGCTGCCCCCTGTCTCCCTAACCCCCACCTTCGAGGCCAGGGGCTTTTCTTCCAGGATTCTGGGGTGTTTCTCCTCCTTCCCTCCCTCCCAGATCTTCTCACGGTAAGGGGAGTGGCCACAGCGCAGGGACTCTATGCCTGACCCGTTCTTCCCGCTCAGCAGCTCCTCTGTCCCTGGTGCGCGCATTTCAGCTGCTCTGCCTGGTTTTAAGTTCAGAGAGAGGGGGAGTCCTCGTTTCCTTTTTAAGTGTAAGGCCCTGCCTTGGTAGGAAGGTTATGTGGCTGAAGGAACATCGTGTGCGCTGTTTCTGATTATGTTTTCTGAATCTTGGAAGCAACAGAGGTCCTTCCGGTAAACTAGTTGTTTGTCCTGGGATAGCAATTTGCAGTTTCTGACCATTTCTTTACAGAGAAACCACGAATTGGCATTTTGGGCCGTGGGGTTTTTTGTATGTGTGGTCTCAGTCGAAATGATTATATTCTGGAATAATGTAGATCATTTTGATAGGGTGAGACGAAGGAAGTAAGTTCCATCTACCAAGAAATTCCTAAGTAAAAAGGGTTTTAGTTTTCGGTACTTCCGAATGCAAATAGCTAAGAAAGTCACCTAGGAAGTTTGTTTTTCTCCAGACTGAAGATACGGGTTGGTTAGTATTTGTATACTTTTTTGTTGTACTAGATTATTTACGAATTATAATTTGAGAAAGCAGCGTTCTTCCTGAAATAGCCTATCTGAGGGGTTTTTTTTTTTGCTCACCATTGCTATTTCCGTTTTTTAAATGGAATTCACTATTTTTTTTTTAAATAAACACTTGCTAGATTTTACTCATAAATTGAACGAAACAATTGGTTTGATTACAATGCAACTAAAATTTTAAGATTGAAAAAACAGCACCAAACTGAATTATATCAAAAGTCGAATATTGTTTGCAAAGTTGATTTATTGCCTTTGGTTGCAAATTTGAATTTTTGCCAGAAAAAACTGTAGTAGTGACAAACAAAACGGGGGTGGAGGTTGAGTTGTGGAAAGAATGGAAAGGATTTTAGTGTGCTAATTTGACCCCAGAGCTTTTCCCCTCGTAAAAGGTAGAAAAAGATAAGGGAAGGATTCTGATGTAGGAACAGTTTAATCATGAGAGGTTGACTAGAAAACTCCCCTTTCATTTTCATTAGAGTAATGGTCCCACCTAGAGAAAACTATATACATTTCTGCTTCTTAACAATATATTTGGAATGCCTCCTTCCATGTGTGCTGGTCCCCCAAAAAGTGCAGTTACCTTCCAGTAGGAGTAAAACCCATAACCTCAATCCTCTTGTCAGCAGTGTGGGACAAAAATTTTATTTACCTGTTTCCATTTGTAAGCTTGTGTGATTTAGTTAAAGGGAACTTTTATTAAATTACAATTAATGAAAAAACTACCGGAGGAGTAGTGTTATACAAGGAAGAGTTTCCTTTTTTCTTCTCAAGATGTCAGCTCCAGCACACACTGCTAGGTTGCGTTCCTTAACCACAAAGAAAGTCTTCTCCCTGCTATCATTGGTGCTCTGGTCTCATAAAAAAGAGAGTTAAGTGACTGTGCTAACAGAACCCTTGTGAGTACAGTCTGTATTCCCCCTATCTAATTCCAACATCCAGAAAGCTCTGAAAACCAAAAGTTCTTTAAGCTTGAGACAAAATTCATTTGGTAGCAAAATCTAACCTGAACTAATGAGCATTTATAGTTTTTGCTTATCTCATATGTTTTGCTGAAGAAATAGCAATGTTTGTTTATAGGGTGCAGCCTCTGACTGTTGGGGTTTGGAGTATTACATGATGGTTTGTGTACCTAGTATCCTTTTTAAGTTCCAAGAAATATTTGTTTGTAAAACACGTCTACCCTGGGTTTTGGTCAAGGGATTATTGACCTCCATTAATTTTGTATATTTACAAAATTTTAAATATCTTAAGACACTCTAGTTCTTGGCCCTCCGTGAATTCAGTTGAGTTAGAAGGATAGTAAAAATATACATTTATCATAATGTAGTAAGTGCAGTGATAGAGATATGTACAGACCTTTGATAAGTGTAGCCATATAGTGATCCGAGCAAGAAATTGTAGTCCCAGGGTTTGAGGTTATTTTATACTTTAGAATCTAAAATTTAGATTGAACATGACAATTCATGTAGCCCAAATTTATATGACTCTGTTTTGCCCACACAAAATGATAGAGAAGAGTCCTAGAGTGGCTGTTGGATTATCTGATTTCTAGTCCCATCTATGTGACCTTACACAAGTCACTTAATTTTCAAGACCTCACTTTAAAGATCTGTAAGATGAAAAGTTTGGAATAGATGGATTTCCTAAAGAAGGTCCTTTATACTTCCAAAATTCTATCTGCAGATATTTAGTCTTGGAAATAACTGTCTACTTTTTAAAATATGTATTCCACTAAGGACATTATCCCATTTCATCTTAAGCTGTGTTCTTTAGTGATGTAAATTCTGTGTTTTGTTTTGGATTAGGTAATATGTTTACATGGTTAAAAATTCAGAAGGTACTAAAGGTTATGCAGTGAAAAGTCTGCTGTCCACACCTGTCCCTCAGTCACCTAGTTTCCTGCCTGGGAAGCAGCCAATGGTACAGTTTCTGTTTTTTTTTTTTTAAAAAAAAAAAAAAGCATATGCAAGCAAATAGTTACTATATTTACTGTATTTTATTTTTCTTCTCTTTTTTTACATAAATGATATATTCTATGAATACTGTTTATCCTATTCTTTCACTTACTAGAAGTTCTATATCATTACATAAGGTGTTTCCTCATTTTTATGGCTGCATAATATTCCATTGTATGGATGTATCATTCTTCATCATCAGTCCTCCCTTCTGGATATTTAGTGCTTTTTCAGATCTTTAACTATTAAAATAATTGTGCAGTGTTACTGTACTTTCATAGTGTTCTGCATATATGAATATATCTGTGCTCTAGACAGTGGCACAGCGCTATTGGGAAAGTGACATAATTGGTAAAACTTTAAAAAGCTGTAAATCAGGGCCTCAACCATGTATTTCTAAGGTTCCATCTACTTTGATTTTTGTATTCCCTATGCCAGTATAATATAGGGGTATAGTGGAGTCAGCACCCAATTTGAATCTAAAGTAAGCATTTTGGGACAAATCATATCACCTGAGTGACTGTTCTTCATTTGAGCCCCAGATGAAGCAGATGAATGATATTTAGGGACCTTGTCCTAAACAAATCCATATATCTTTAAACACTAAAATCACGTAGCAGAGTAAGATTTTTATGGATAGAGCAACGGATTTGTGCTTTCCATCTCGTGCTTACTCCAGGGCATATGCTCACTGAATGCTATTTATTTATTTTAAAGATTTATTTTACTTATAAATTCACGCCCCCCCCTCCCTCCATTGTTTTTGTGCTCACTGTCTTGCTCTCTCTGTTCATTTGCTGTGTGCTCTCTGTGTTTGCTTGTCTTCTCTTCTCGTCTTCTCTTTCGGAGGCACCAGGAACTGATCCTGAGACATCCAGTGTGGGAGAGAGGCACTCAATCGATTGAGCCACCTCAGCTCCCTGGTTTGTTGTGTCTCCATCGTCTCTCCTCTTTGTCTCTTTTTGTTGTGCCATCTCTCCGCACAGGCCAGCTCGCTTTCACCAGGAGGCCCCAGGAAACGAACCCAGGACCTCCCAAATGGTAGATGGGAGCCCAATCACTTGAGCCACATCTGCTTCCCCTGAATACCATTTAAATTGATTTTTTTCTTTTAAATTTTTTGTCAAGCACATATAGTTGAATTTGTGTAAAATCCAACTTCTTTGTATTCCCACTTTACCAATAAGAAAACTAAGCAGAGAAGGAGTAAACTGTTCACCCAAATTTACATAACAGTGTACAGACCTGGTACTAAAACCTAAATCCTCTGATTTCTAATCCTGGACTTTTCCCAATACAGCACATGATCTCACAGTTTACTTAGAGCTCCAGTGGTAGAACTGAGTATCCCTAGTGGTTAGGGATTGCTTTAGATACATTTACTCTGCCTAGACTCTAGAGCAACCTAGACTTCAGAAAGCAACCATGCATTTTTCTGATGGCAAAACAACGTTCTATAAAAAATTAGTGAAATAATCACACAGCATGCTGATTAGCAATCAGGAGAGCACCAAATCAAAAAATTAAGCTAACATAGAGAAACACTCTTTCCTAATTGGGACATGGTTATCACTTCAATGTGAATTTATCAGTCATAAGGATTGGAAGGAATTTAGGATTATTTGAAAATGAGTAGTCTCATGTTTCCAGTGTTCATGCCATGATTTAATTTAGCCAGGAAAATTTAAAACACTTAACTCTCATGCAAATCATAAGAAAAAGAAAAGTGAAAAGTGCTAGAAACAATAACAAAAAGGAAAAACAGAAGACTAGGGTATGTGCCATAGTAACAGTATTTTCCTAAAGCTGGCATTGAAGCACCTGACCTCCCTTTCCAGCCTTTCTACTGGCAATGCTGTTATCCTTCTCTTTGCCTAATTGACTCTTCTCGTCCTTCAAGCATCAGCTTAAATGCCACATGTCAAGCTGTCCAACTTGAAGAGCGCTCCACCCTCCATCTCACTTTAATTTTTTGTTACCACCCTTCTCAACTTTTAATTATATGCTTGTTTATTTTGTCTTGTCTCCCTACTGGGTTGTAAGCTCTGAGGGCATGCACTACAGCTGTTTCATTTGCCATTGTATATGCAGGACTTGATACATAGCACATATTTTTTGAGTAATTGGACAAATGATCATGATGGCTCCCAATTCCCAATTGACCAAACCCACTTTTAAAAGGAAATGTTTTCAACAGCATATTTCCCCCATGTTCACATATTTGTTACTTTGGGTTTGGAATATGTACACATGTTTGATATGTTCATCTTATTGAGGAAAATATTAAAGATTCTTTGACAAGTTTTATTGAATGTGTAAGACACTGTACTAAATGCTAAGGAATGCAAAGGTGAATAATAGGTGGGCCTTATCACGAAAGACAATGACCTAAATGCTAAATAAATAAGACTTATAAGCAATGTTCTGTAGGAGCAACAGTGAAAAAAATAATTGATTTTGAGAAGGGCCTCATGGAAATGAGTTTTTTTAAATCAATTATATTGATACATATTAAAAAAGCATACAATCCATTCAAAGTGTACAATCAATGGGGGTTGAGTTTTGACTTTGGTTTTGAAGATAAAAAAATAGAACACAAATCCCTATAGAAGGAGAATAGAGGTGAATGAATGTTCAGCTTCAATTTCTTTAAAGTCCTTAAAATGGTAATATTGACCACAAGGTATTCTTTTTTTTTTTTTT